>DWAN01006452.1:0-10460 GCA_018230445.1 Heliconius hewitsoni | reverse complement strand
TTCCCCATTTTCCGCTAATTTCTGGAGGCTTTGCATCGACACCAGAGCGAAGAAAATTAAAATATTAATGTAAATAAATATTTCATTTCATCGAGTGGGGGTCGAACCCACAACCAGTCGATTTTACAGTCACACTCTGTACCACTGCGCCACGACTGGCCTCATCTAGTTGACTTCTTTTATTTATGTTTGTATAATATACTCTTTTGAGGTTTTCTTGATTATTGCTCGTGTCATCATTATATTTTTATGTATACTTAAATGCACAGATAATGTAAAGTAAATATAATAAATGCAAAAACATATTTAGCTATAGTTAAATCTAATATGCATTATATGCATTAAAAATAATTTTATTGTATATAAAAATAGAAAAACTTACGGCAACTCTAACTAAAGCAGCTCTATATATAAAAAAAACTACTTCTGGTACCAACAATATAATATTCTAAATAACATTACATCACTGCATAATACCGTCTAACTTTTATCCACGTGTCTCCCATTTGAACGCGAAACAACGTCAAAGCTCAACAGCAACCGTTTATAGCGCTTTTACCGAGAGTTCTAAGCGTTTAAAACAAAATTCATATTCTGAATGAAAAATGTTATCTCAAAAATCACAATAACCATGATGAGATTGCTTTGGGTCTAAAGTAATTTATCCGGGGTGAACTCACTACGCCTTTATTTGTCCGGGGTGAACTCACCAGGCGTTTATTTTAGCAATATAAGTCATGAAAAAGTTTAATACAGCAAACTCAATTATAGCCACCTCGTGTGCCCCAGATTTATACCTCGTTTCCCATCCGAAGTCCATGTTCGATATAAGTATTAATTTTCATAGTCGGTAGTCAGCTTCGATGGGGATTAGAAAACTTTTAAGCTTGCTGTTGTTAAGCTGAAACCGATCCGATAGGGTAACAATGTTGTATAATTTTCTTTAAGCTTCATGCTGTATTCTGCATACAGCATGGTCAATGGAGGGAACGTTGGAACCTAACGTTACGATATTCTGAAGATGATTCCTTTTCCCTTTTTCCGTCGAATTAAAGAGGATGCGCGTTGAGTGATCGAAATCAACGCCATGTTTTGCTTCGACACCAAAGCGAAGAAATAAATATACTTGTACCCTTGCGCCACAACTGGCTTAGAAATAACCATTGTTTATGTATATTATTTTCGTAAACAACATTTATATATTACATTTATATAACAATAATCTAAGAAGAGGAGGAGACGACATTTTGTGTGAAGTTTTCAAATTAATCAAAATAGGAAATCTAATTTTTTTTTGCAATGAACGAAGGGTTCTATTCCTACCTGATGCAAAGGTTCTATTCCTAACTGACGCAAGGAATAGTTTTTGTTTCACACACACACTCCCTCGAATACAAGTCAGCACGTAAGCAGCGGAGTGGCACAACACTAACTGTATGCCGGCGTCAAGCTAAAAAAACGTTTTTCCAAGCGGACTGTCGACAAACCACTGTATTATAAATTCGCTACATAAAAAGAGATAACTTTTAAAAACTAACAAAATATTTCCTACAGTACTGTCCTCCGCAATATGTAGTAATAGTAAAACGTGAATCTCCCATTTCTTGTAACTAACACACTTAAGTGAACCACTCAGTTTGATGAAGTCACTTTAAGCATTAAAGCACGATAAGCCATTGACTGGAGTATTTTCTAAGATAAACTAAAGTAACGTATTTAGATCTTATATTTTCTTTATTATTATCCAATTTAAGATTTTGTTTTGTTTTGTTTGTAGCTTAAGATGTAATTTAAGAGGTGACATAAGTGGAATAAATAAATTTCTGGCTACTATAAATCTGTCTGCCATTTTTTTTTGCTTAATTAGCTTATAAGCATTGTGTTTTAAATTCGTTTGAGCAATATTTTTTTATGATATATAATAAAACCTAACCTATTGTTAACGCATTGCGAGTTTAGTGGTGAAATTCAACGCCGCGCTTTGCTCCGTTAACAGAGCGAAATATTTAATTGCCTGGAGTGGAAATCAAACCCACAATCTATCGCGTTTACAGTCGCAAACTTTTGCCACGGTTAGCCTCTAAATGCATACAATATTAAAGTTAAGTCGAGAATATCAAAAGTTTGTTATGAAATGCATATATTTTTCCATGTAGTAAAAATGAGAAACCACGTCATGATTTGTAAATTTTACGTGGGCGAAGCCGCATGCGAAACTAGCTATAAAACAAACAAAATTGTATAGATTAAATCTCAAAAGCCATAGAAATATTTAAATTTAATATAGAAAAAATAAATTTCAAAATCCTAATATCAACATTTTGGCTGTTATAGAATTACTCCATACACAAAATATCTTGTATAAATCTTAAGAAGTTAGCAGTTGGTTTTTAAATGTGTCACGACCTCACTTCACACTTTCAATATAAAGCTTGTTTTAACTAGAGCATAAGAAGGTCAACGTTTGTTGGTTTCTCAATGTCTCGTTGCACGGACTTCGTATTATTATTATGGAAATTTCATTACATTTTTGGCTGCATAATGTGGTTGAATAATTTTGTTTGGCTTTTTTCAGTTATTATATATACATATGTATACGTTAGGAATGGCGCATTATATGAATAAGGCTATTGTGGCTCAGTTGATATTTATCTGATGGTACTGTATATACCTACCATTTATGGAGTGGTTTCCTATGGAGAGAAAATATTTATATAAATAACTTTAGCTATATATTTCTTTGATAAAATTATAAAGCCAATGAGTTTGTTTGCTTCAACGGGCTAATGTCAGAAAATATACTAAATTAAAAAACCTGTTTTTGGTGAATATTTAAGTAATATTAAAAATATATATATATTTGCTGATGAGTTTGTTTGCTTGAACGAACTTATCTCAGAAAGAACACTAACTAAAACGAATTTTTTTTTGGTGAATATCTAAGTAAAATAACAAAAAAAAATAATACACATATATCTGGGTCAATTCAAAAAAACTTGTTAACCTAAATGAAGCCTATAAGTTGAATACAATGTTAAAATTTCCCTCAATGTGATAATATCACTGTAATTTGATTGGATCCACTGGATTGCGAGCGACCGTAGATTGCTTTTTTGCGTGCTTATTTCTTTATAACTGCTCAGAAAACCATTCTGTTCGATATATCTTTATTATTCATATTTTTTGGATCAGATTTAATTATGGAAATGAATTAAGCAATAATTATATTTTGGTAAGAATTTCTAGTTCCATTTTAATATTGAAAATTAAGATATCTAAATAAGTTTCGTAATATAAGGAAAAATGCATCAACAAATTATACATCATCTTATCTCGAAGTTATGAGTACCATAGTAAGAGAATATTACCTTTATTTTAATAAGGCCGTTGTGGCGTAAGGCCACAAGTGTTTGACTGTAAAATGACAGTTTTGGTTTCATCTCACTTAGATGAATAAAAAATGTAATATTTTCATTTACTACATAACCCCACTTAACACGCAATGCTTCCAGAATTGGGCAGAAAGTGGAGAACCAATGTGTCTTAATCGGGAAAGAATATCTCAACACTAGGTTCCAAGGTTCCCTGTGTCTACCCTGCTATGGGGACAGGATACTTTTGAATCTAATAAACATATATGTTTCATATTGACGCTTTGTCCTGCATATAGTGGGATTGGCAGAGAGAACCTATTGTCAAGATACTTCATTAAAAGTTTTTCACCTGAATTCGTGACAATGTGTGTTAAGTTGTGAAATTCAACCTACTTTGTATGCCAAAATGGGCAAATTAATATTACTTCACCCAAGAGTTGGAATAGAACCCATAATTATCGCCTTTACGCCACGATGCCTACATAATATTATAAAAAGAATAAATAATATTTTTCTAATAATTAATTTTCTTATAATTGCTACAGAGCTACCAGAAAAACCAAGAATTTTCGACGAAGACGACAAAGAAGTTGTTGGCGTAGCTGGTCCCTATATAGAAGATACAAGCTTAAAGCTCACCTGTGTTGTAAGTGGAGGTAAAATTAGCGTCATAATTATGGTATAATAATATTTATTAATATTTAAATTTTGATTTGATATGGCACTAGATTTCTATAGGAGTAAACATTTATTTAGCTTTACGCTTTATCCCGTATTTACCCATAACAGGGTAGGCAGAGGGAACTTGGGAACCCAGCTTTAAGTCACTCTGTTCCCCACTTTCCGCCGAATTCTGGAGGCATTGCACATTAGTAGCGAAACTCAATGCTGCGCTTTGCCTAGTTACAAGAGCGAGGAATTTCCTAAAGTAGAAATCAAACCTACCACCTGTTGTGCCGCAGCGCCATGACTAGCCTAAATAAAAAAACATATAAAAATGGATACTGTCATAACAAAGTAAAAATTACCCATTAAACTAATGGTCATATTTATTTAATTTCTATCACAAGCAAATTCATCTAAACTATAAATACAACTATATCGTAAATAACTAACAAAAGATACCGTTTCCAATTCCACCGTTCGAAATAACAACCGTTTTAACTATTTCCTTCGGCTATATTCGTCATAATTGTCTAGAAAATTTAACTTTTATTCACGTCACAACACAATGGCGTCAGAATAGCAGCGATTTTGGTCTATTGTTACTCCACCGTGACCCGCTAAACGAAGTGATTAATTTAAAAAAAAATCCATAGAATTTAACTTAATGTACTATAAATGAAGGTTCCTTTTGTTCACTTGCATGTTAACGCATGCAAATAATATTATATAGTAACTACAGGTTTTTGTGTTGTTGGAAGGACTTTTGTGGAACAAATTAGATGTAGTGTGTGTGTAGTACTGTGCTTAAAGAGTATTTTTTATTTTCAAAGCAATGGTCGTGGGTTTAAAATCCGTTTGAAATTTGTTTTAATTTAATAATGTTACTCTGGAGAATTTTGTTTTATAATTTTTATTGGTTTCTGCTTCCCACAGTACGGGAAAAGCAGGGTTGGTAGAGGAAACCTGGTAACCTAATATTAAGACACTATGTTCCCATTAAAACACTTCCATTCTCTAGTTTCCGCTGAATTCTCAAGGTATTGCGAGTTGAATTGCGGAATCAAACGCCGCGCTTTGTCTTCTTACCAGAGGGAGGAAATGAAAAAAAATATATATTTCGTCCTCCCGATTTGGCAGTAAAACCACAAAAGAAAAAGACATTTTATGTTATTAAATCTTTTACTTTCATATACTTACAAAACCAAATATAACAATAAAATAACATTATATCAAGGAACATCATATAAAGGATACGCAAAACAAATAATTTCAATTGTCATTAGGAATTACATCTCAGTAGAGCAATTAACGAGGAGTGGCGGCTCTCGAGTTAGCTACGTTTTTGGCACGAACGTGTCAAGCTTAGCTTGTTATGTTGCATTGTTTGTTTGATATGTAGAGTTTGTATGTATGAATGTATGTCTATGTAGAGTGTTGTCAGGTCCATACAATAACTTCTATGTAGGAAAATTTATCTGTGTATTATTGTGTTTTTAGTATTATTAATTTTTGTTTTTATTATCATTATCAAAAGGGATTTTCGATAAATGATCTATTTATAGTTAGCAATGATATATTTATTACTATAGTATTTTCTTGTACGCTTTCTTTAGTTTTAACTTTTTATTCTCTCTCGAATGTGATGGTGTCTAAGCTATACCAAAATATACTTTCAATATAGATATTTTTAAATTAATGTAACATATTTGATTGTGACATGATATTATTTTATTTTAGAAAAAAACAGCACTAATAAATAATCCATTTTATGACAAAAAAAGGTTTCACCAAAAAAAAATACAAATTTTATTTTGTAAAAATAGGACTAACAGCATTACCCTCAAGTAGTAAAAAACAAATCTAATAAACTCCTTATTATTTACACATTTTACTCACTGTATTCATATTAAGAGATAAAGAAAAAATCACCACGTAGTCTACATACCTCTTTCGTCCTGTAATCAACTTCTCCAATCAATGATGCATTTTGAGGGCTTCTCAAGCTTTTTCCTGTGACCTTTCTTCAGTATCATCCATACTATGGTTTTGAAGGTCAACTCAGGTTGCCCGTCTTTGACTACACACTTTTGCTTTATAAATATTTTTCATGTATCTATTTTATTTGCTATTTTTTGGTCACCCCTCTCGACGTGCTAAAACATCTCAAAACGTTCTTCCTTATTCTCATCATGACATATTCACTGGTACCTACCCTTCTGCATATATCTAAAAATAAAAAAATACATATATAAATATTATTTCACACAGGTAAACCAATGCCTCGACTTCGCTGGTGGCGTGACGATAAAGTAATATCGAAATTGGAGCCAGTTGAAGATGAAACTCGACTCAGTCTACTCGAGCTAAGGATACCCAAACTCTCGAGAGAATACTTCGAAGCAGTATATACTTGTACAGCGGATAACACTGCTTTGGTACCACCTTTGCGGGTCAACGTTCAAATCCAGTTATACTGTAAGTATCTCACTAGTTATAAAATAATTTAGTTAAAATATTTTTTTTATTGTAATACGGTGTTATAAGTTATAAGTAGCTTCCTCTTTCTTTTTGCCTAAGTTAATGTTTTGGCCTTCTATCTAATATTATATGTGAAATCTGAAGCTTCAATATTTTTTAATTAGCTTCTAGCTGAATTCTGTACATAGCAAGATAGGCCGAAGGAACCTGGAAAATTTAAGACAGTTCGTTCGTGCGTTAATAATAAAAAAACAGAACAGATATGTGTATAATAAACATAATGGCCATAGGAAAGCAACAGAGGTGTTCGGTCACCCCACAACTTGATAAAAGTGTTCAATATTTTGTTGGTCTTTTTGGTATTCTTTCTAGCGCTTGATCTATATCTTGAATCTCGTGATCTAAGAAAATTAACAATTGTTATAATATCAATGAGTAAAAATGATAATCCCACAAACCAGGAAACTCTTGAAGGTGAACCCCATGCAAAATTACTGAAACAGGCAAGATGTGACCTATATTCAAGAAAACGGAATAAAAAAAATGAAAATTTTTCGCACAACACGTCTTCATAGACATAATAATTGTTTCCTGAAACTAAACTAAAAAAATATATCAGATTATTGCTGCCATAAATAATAAATATTATTTCCATATTCTTAATTGTATAAGTAATTGATCTTACAACAAATATCTACATTTTTGTAACACACTGCCGTTTTATTTGAATTTATAAAGAAAGGAGTGATGTGTCACCACTGTTGCTTTTTATGTTTGTATGTATGTAAAAAAATGTAACCTGCCGAAGGTTAATCAACGTAAAGTAATGCATATATATATATAACATTGCAATTTGTTCTGGGATTTCGAAGCCATATATTTTAAATTGAGTAAAATTTGTCACCGCTATTCAATTTGTAGTTATACAAGGAAAAGGTCAACGGTGAGTGAAGTTACGCTCTGAATATGCCTAAGTAATATGTGAAGCCCACGCAAAAAACAGGCTTTCACGGGAATAATAGGATTAATACTATACTATTATGATGCGTATGTATGGATTTTTTTTTGTTTTAACTCTCGAATCGACTATAATATAAGATAAAATGATTTAAACTAAAAGATTAAAATATCACATTTCTTCGAGATTAAGCTCGTTTTCAAACATTTTATACTATCTCTATAATTTCTATCTTTATTTTTGCTATAGATTAGCGAATCTGTGGGAAACTAAGAAAACAATATGTTATTCATTATTGTTTGTGTTATATGATATATTGAACAGTTATCTAATATTTTGAGGCTGTCGTGGCACCGCACCGCACCGCATGACTGAAAACGCGATAGATATGAGTTTAATTTCGTTTTATGAAAATCTTCTTATAGCAATAGAAAGAAACTTCACTTTTTCATTCAAATGAAGGCACAAGCCCATGTATGTATGTATGTAACGAAAGATGATTAATGAATATTCGTCTAATTTTCGAAACAATAATTCACGGTCCGGAGCCGGTTATTGCGGGGTGAAGGTGAAACGCCATAATACCCTTGACTTAACCTCGCTTACATTGTAATATGGTACTCGTATTCATTTAGAGAATAGGAACCGAATGAGTGTACAGTGCGGTTGACGAGTCGTGGCTGCTCAGAAATATGGGTTTTTTGAAGTTTTGTTTTGTTCACTCTGGAATAAAATAATAAAAATCCCACAATCAAATCTGCAGTCATCTACAGCTAAATTCAGGGAGGCCACGACTCCTCTACCGTACAGATTACAGCCGTGGAGATTTGGCACTGGGAAAATGATCTTTGCTTTCTGACGTAGTGAAATAAGAATTTGTTGTGTTTATATTTCAATTTCTTCGCCATTTAAAAATTTTATAAATAGGGTTGATACTGCTGAAATTCTACCATTTTAATTTATTCAGCGGTTTTAAGACAAATTATTTTTTCATGCAGTATTCTAGTGTAAAGACTCCGTCCCCTTTAAGACTTCTGTTCCCCACTTTCCGACGATTTTTGGAGGCATTTTTTTAAATTTAAATATTTTATTTACCCTATTGGGATTTGAACCCAAAATCTGTCACGCTTACAGTCGCACACGTGTGCCGTAATTGGCCCCTCGTATATTATATTATGTTTGCGTGGAAGAAGCAAGTTCGAACGTGACAAGAGATGAATATGCTTTTATAAAAACTTTTATACTCCATTTGAACTCCTAAGGGATTCTTTTATCCTTTCATTTTTCTAGTGACAAAATATTGAAAGCCCTTCAATGATAAAGGTAGTTTTAATATTAAAATGTATTCTACGTAACATCAAAGACATTGTGGCATAGTGGCGAAGAATTTTACTTCATAGTGATAATTGTAAGTTCAATTTTATAGAGAGTTCAATATATTAATTCTTAATATGGTTAAAGGGAAAGGAAATATTTGAAAAGTGAATAAATCGGCGGCATTCGCGGCGTTCGATATCGGAAACCACACAAATATTATCTAAGATAAAGAGTTTCTAAGGCCAATCGTGACACTGAAGCACAAGAGGCACTCCTGTAAGCTCGAAAGATTGTGGATTTGGTTCCCACACGGGGAAATGAAGTATTTAATATTTTCATACGTCTTAAGTTTAAAAAAATGTACCTTGTTAATATACTTTTTCATTCAGAGTTATCACAGAACAAAATTCAATTGACATGATTGATCTTCCTTGACACCCAGTCCGAAGTAACTCAGTGAAGGGTATATATAGTCATAGTCTACAATATTGTGGTGTAGCGAATACATATAAGTTTCATATACTGGTACAAGTTTGTGTTGTGTTTATAGAATTTGGTTAGCCTGTTTTGATATGTACATATACATATATTTTATATGTACATGTATGGTTTATAGTTTAAGGCTATTCGTGGCGCTGGGGCACAGCGCGCAGGGTTGTGGGTTTGATTCCTATTCAAGGAAATGAAATATTTAAAAATGTCATTTCTTCGCTCTAGTACTCTACTAGACAAAACGCACCGTTGAGTTTCACAACTCAATACGCAAAGCTTCCAGGATTCGGCGGAAAGTGAGATACGGAAGTGTCTTAATGGAAATGAAGTGACCTTACTCTAGGTTTTCAGGTTCCCTCTTTCTACTCTGCTAAATGGGAGATATAGCGTGAAGCTAAAAAAACTATAGTTTAACTAGTATTATTGAATATTTGCTTTAAATGTTACTATGTAGATTTTTAACCCGTGATCATAACTTGTGACGCGTTGTGTGCATCAAGCTACAAATACCAATCTGTGGCATCGTAGATGTATAAAGAATTTATATATGTAGAAATAAAAAACATACAAACGTAATGTGGACAAAATGATCACCACGACCAATATAATGATAATGGATCATAATTTCTCGCCGTATCAGGACAGTGGTGTACTACCAGCCTTTGTGCTGGTAGAACATCACAAATAAAAACTAATGGTTCGCACGACATACAAAAGGAAATATAAACTATCACCTGTAATCTGTATAACGTTTGATCACGCAGCTTTAGTTCTATAGTTTGGACAAGAAATGGTTTCTTTTTATAATTTTTTTTTGTATTATTATATTTTTGAATATTTGAACTTTACGGGATTTGAGCCCGCCCAAGCCCTCTGACCACCAAAGCATACGTCCTCATCAAGCTAAAATAGATTTTTTTTCCAGTTTCCAAGAACCACGGGTTCAAATCCCAATACGCTCAAATTTTTATACGTTTTCTAAAACAGTATTATTTATTCCTAAATGTGGAACTAACTTTAGAAACATTTAAAGAACAATATACTGTAAATATTTCTCTTTATTTTACCCTTTTCCTATACCTAGTTCTAAAACTGATGTTTTACTTGACATATTTCTTTCTTTTTTTTTTATGGAAAAGACACGGCAAAAGAGCGTGCGGGTCACCTGATGGTAA
>DWAN01006451.1:0-10460 GCA_018230445.1 Heliconius hewitsoni | reverse complement strand
TTCTCGCCAAGCTACGTCGAAATTCTTATACGCTTGTTACAACTTATGTTGTTATATTTGTTTTATTAATTAAATTATTTTTTCTGTATTATTTAAAAAAAATTATTAACATTCTGCATTCTCTATATGAACTATAATTGTGCCAAGTATATCGCCGTCCGCACTGTTTTGTATTATATTAATATTTATTGTATATGGAGGCATCATAGCGCACATCGCGCAATGGGATGGAATGTTACTGTAAATGCATTGATTGTGGGTTCGATGTCCCAGAGGATTGAATCATTTTCATTAACACCCATTAATTATAAAAATTATAAATTAATTATAAATGTATTTACATTCTACTTTCTAAAGCGTCAAATTGAAAAAAATATTAAAATTATATATATTTACATTTCATGTAACTTGAACACAAGATATTTCTAAACAACAATTAGAATTGTTTTCATTAAAAGTGTCAGTTCAAATCCAGTCACATAAAAAAATTTAATACATTTTTCAGACACTAACATGGCGCGTAATAGAAGGACAAATTAAGAAAAAAGATGTAATCTTGCGCAGGATCAACGCCGACCACCTACCAGGAGGACAGTTTGACGATGTGCCGCTGGATAGGAATTCTGATACTGTCTATGTTACAGGTAGAGTTTAAACAGTATTTTTTTCACGCTTCACGCAGTATCCCGCATATAGTAGAATGAACAGAGGGAGACTTTTTCCTCAACACCAGAGCGAAGAAATGGAAATATTAAATGTTTTATTGCCATGACTGAGAATCGAACTACCTGTCGTTGTTTTTAATATCACATTTGTGCTCCTGCGCCACGACTGGCCTTTTTAAACAATATTTTTGTATTTAAATTCTTTCATATGCGTTGTTTTGCAAGTAATAAATAAAAATATCGATATATATATAGACTTAGGTTCACTACATACACGTTATGTCTAACTCACTACATAATACATTATGTCTAATTCAGGATATTTTTATTATTTAATGTATTTACTTTAAAAGCGATGTTATTTTGCATGAATCCAAAAATTGCAGAGAATAAAGAATATCGTGACTTGTTGTAACATAGTAATGTATGGTAATATTTTTATAAAGTTTGACATTGACTGTATTATTCAGTTGTATAAAGTCATTAAGATTAAATTGTTTAATTAACAGATTTAAGCCCATTTTCCCGTATAAATCCCAATTCACTTCCACAGGTTTGGCCCTAGACCACAACAGCAAGCCGTTACCCAATACCCAAATCAAGATTTACCCATTGGACTCCAAAAGAGGTGTGTCCACCGCAAGTAGCGACCAATGGGGCCGTTTCTCCGCATCCCTCCCCGTTACTTATATGGGGCGGGACGTGTTGCTGTCTGCTAGCAGCGATGGTTACATCACTATCAGCAAACATATTAAGGTACGCCACTATTTAAAAGCTTATTATAAAATACGTCCCTATAAACGAGCACGTCGAATCGAGGTACATCACTATTGGCACGTATAAGTACAGCGGGAAATGAACTTGTGATAGACGTATCGCTATCTTTTAGCAGTGATGGATATATCACTAATAGCAAATATATTAACATAACTAAATCATAAATAGATCACTATTTAAAAATATATCAAAGTGCGCAGGTACGAAACAATATGCTTGACAGACTATATACTTGAATCGTTTTCTCCTCTCCGCTCTAGCAAGACAAAGTGCGGCGTTGAGTTTCGTGATTTAAATCTTGTAGTTTCACATTACGTCGGAAAGCGGAAAACGTGTCTCAACACAATTTTCCCTCTTACTATGTACGAAATAAAGCGAGAAACTAGAAAATAAACCTAAAATCTTTTTTTACAGATAAACAGCAGCGAGAATGTTACACCGAATATTCTATTCAAATTGGACCAAGACGGCAACGTATTGGGAATGCCGCGACTCGTCTTTATTATGTTAGCAGGTTAGTGGAGATTTATTTTTTCCATACATTATATATGTATTCAATTTGATAACGGCTTCGCCCGTCTGGTCAAATGGAAATGGTAAGACTATATGTGACACAATTTGAATGAGAAGTTCCTGAGATAAGTATGTTCAATGAAACTAATAATAATGTTTTTTTAGACAAATTGGATTAAAAAAAAAAACTTAAGTATTATCTTGTATTTATTTCTTCTTAATGTCTGATGCTATAGTCACTAGTTGATCTAATCAACAAATAAAAGATTTCATAAGATAAATATAATATGATCGACGAGCGGCGGTCGTTCTGAACTTTTGCACATCGTACACTAAAGAAGAATATAATCAAAACAAAAATGCCTAATATCAAATCTGCGCAGCCATCTATCATCTACAGCTAACTTCAGGGCGGCCACGACTCGTCGACTGTACTGTATGAAATTCAAATTTATGAACACATTTACGTATGGTACGGATTTGATATTTTTTATTGTTTTCAGGTGTTGTGGGCGTGGCGCTGGTGGTGGGCGGCGCGCGGTGCGCGGGGCGGCGCGCCGCGAGACGCGACTATGCGTTTTCGCAACTACCCTCAGAAGATAAACGACCACTTGTCGATGGGGAGAGTGGTTATGGTATTTTTTTTTGTTTTTCTTTAATTCTATCTAGTTTCTAGCTATATTCCGCATATATTTAGTAAAGTAAACAAAGAGAACCTTGAGTTAAGACATTGCGTATTGTAGAATTTCATTTCATTGCGTTCGTGGCGAACATTGAAGAGAAATAAACGCTATAGTTGTGAGTTCGATTCCCACTCCGGAATGGGTTTATTTTATATTTTCTTTTCTTTGCTCTCTGGTAACGTGGCAAAGTGCGGCGTTGAGTTCCGCCTTTCAACACGCTATGCCTTGAGAATTCGAAAAGTGGGAAACGGTGTGCCTTTATACCAGGGTTCCAGGTATCCTTTATCTACGCTATTATGTGCGGGATACAGAGTGAAGCTAATTAAAAATATTTTTTTATAGATATTATTAAAAAGCCATACTACGACGATGAAGAAATACCGCCATCGGACACTGATTCGGAGGAAGACATTGTAAGATTTCGATCTGACAACAATTGGGTACAAAAAGAAGAAAATTAAATTTTAATCACGTTAATATTACGTAAAATGATATTTTTAAAATATATTTTTGCTTCTATTTTCCATAAAATATCATTCCACAAATAAAAAAATGGATGCATTTAAAATATTTTCCATAGCAGTGGCTTGAAACATTTTTTTGGATTTTTTTTAATATGCTTGAATTAAATTACATTATAATACATATTATTAATAATATGTAATTTAATACTGCACATGGGCGTTAAAATGAAAGGGGTCGGCTGTTTCGTGCCCACCCCAGAAGATTGGTGCCCACTCAACAATTTATAAATTAAATTAAACAATTAAGTCTGAAAATTTTAAAAAACTTATGCATAAAAAGATCAGTGTAAAACTAAAATAAAGGCATCTTCTAGAATGTATCTATAGATACGTCGATACTATATATTTATGAATGGATTGTCAGTAATTTGTATAATATACATAAAAATTGCACATAATATTATAAAGTAATTTATTATATTATTTATACCTAAAAATTTATATTACAGAAACATATTTTAAAACTTATGACATACATTTCTTATATATATATTTAGAATATAATTATAACGTCAAACGCACAGATAATAATAAATTAGTTTTAGAAATTTTACGAATTAAAAGAGATATAACTATTTTTTTAAAACAATAACAAATATATGCATACAATATTATATTTGTGATCTATTTAAAAAATTTTGGAATCAATTTATATGTTTAAATCATATATTTTTGCATTATATTTTAAGATTTTGGAGATTTTATTGAAATTGGATTTATTCCAGCTAAATGATACTCTCAAAATTAGCAGTATTATATAATAAAATATTTTTATATCACACTTTTTGGCTAGTTTATAGAAAATAAATTATTTTATCCATTATTAAATTGTAACAATTATTTTAGAATTTATTTAGTACACACTTTACAATTAAACAAGAATATTAGGTAGCAAAGCAATAACTAGTTATTAGCATCACTTTTACTCAAATGGAGTAAAATCTTCTACGTCTATATTATTACTTAGATTTAATAATAAAATTTTAATATATGAAAATTATGCATCTGTAAATTTACTATAGGTTATAAAAACGAATATATATATTATTTTGTTGACTTAGAGTGTAAACTTGCCAAGAGCATATTAGGCAAATCAAGAGAGATTCTCTAAAAAACAATGAGTATATATATTTTATCAGAAGGTTTTTACAATTTCGAAAGTTTATTTGTATTCTATTCTACTATATTCTGTCTTCTATCCTACATATATTTATAACACTTTCAAATGGCATCAAAATGTATTTAATAAAACGTATTTTAAAAAAATGAATTTAACGGGCTTATATTCTAAAGCTACGATATTTTTATACTAAAAGCACAAATACTGTTGTATTTTTTTTATTACACAAAAATGATGTCAAATTTCAGTCACAAAATATTAAAATTTGGTGTTAAAGTTCTTTCTAATTATTATATTATTTTTTATGAATTTATAATAAATAATAGCTACAGTCATTCCTATTGCAGTTTATCTATAGTTTATCTTTATAAATTTGAACACTTACACTAAAGTGAATTTATTATGTGAATCTCTTAACAATAATATTTATAAGCAATAATATAGTTTTATGTATAGTTATTACATTAAATTTTTTTAAAAATATGTTGTCAAAAAAAAATACATTCTTATAAAGCAGAAAATATAAAAATAAATAAATTGGTGCTATTGTATCATTTATATTTACATATTACGTAAGTGTAAGTTATTTAACACAATTTTGTGATAGTTTTATGAATATAAGATTTTAAAGTAATTTGTGTTTTTCTTTGTTTCATTCCTTATACATATTTCTTTATATTGTGAACCAAATAGATATGAAATTGAACTAAATTATATGTTCGAATTAATACCGTCATAAGTTTTATTATTATATAGGTAATTTTGTACTGCCATTTAGCAAAATAGACAGTGATTAAAAAAGAAAAGATTTTTAAATTATATATTTTTGTATCAATGTAGAAAATAAACATCAGTTTTAAAACTTTAAATCTCTATTAGTATATAAAAATTATCGTAAATAATTTTAGTTACTATAACTGCGTATATTTTAATTATAAATGAAATACAATTCAAATAACAATTAATAGAAATTATTTTATTTATTGTACAAGTATCCGAACACAATTATCTATGAAACGTCATGTGTTTCGCTTGACTTTGTGATTATTTATTGTGAAGCAGAGTATAGTAAAATTAAAATTTTGCAATAATTTTCCATGTTTACAATGATAACATTAAATCATACGTGAATTTTATATGTTTGGTGCTGTGGGAAGTGTAGGATACAGCGAACTGCAGGGTAATGGAAAGACCAAACAATAACTTTGGCGACATGAGTCGGAGAGCCGGAGAGATTTTTAGACGCATAAACAGACTTACAGACGGACCACTTACGAGAAAAAAACTAGTTTTATTAGTTCTAGTGGTAGTCTTCCTTTTGCTTTACATTGGACCGACGCTTATGGATATATTTTATAACAGAGAGGGTTCCCTAATGAGTAACCAAAATGTTTGTCACCGGAACTTTTTGAACCCCTTCCAAGACCGTCTTAACGAATATGACGCTTATTTGAGATTGGAATCAGCTGCCACTCTCAGTTCGCTAAGTCACAATTACGTACCTTATGTAGGAAATGGATTACTAGGACTTGCCTTAGAACACGATTCACATTTGAATATTAAACATGGGAGAACCCTATCATTACCAGTTTATTATCACCCCTTATACATAATAGATGACTTAGATATGAAAGAATCTGCATTAGTAGACTATAAGAGTGGTATTGTACATAGATTTCAATGTAGTGGAACAGGCTTGCATGTCTCTTACCAGTATTACGCACATAGAACTATCCCATCGCTATTTGTACAAGAAATTTTAATTAATAACCCTTTGAATGCAGCTAAAACTTTACACATGACAATACCAAGACTATCTGATTGGCCTACATCTGTCAAACAGACTATCAAACTGCATCAAGGAGTTGATGCCAAGGAATATGAGGTTGTAACTGGTATGATAGCTTTACCAGAGGGTGAGAATGTGATAGCAGTTTCAGTTGTCTGTAGGAAAATGAGCAATGTTATACAAATTGAAGCCAGAGACGGTTTGGATCTTTTGATTCTAACAACAGTACAATATAGTAAACCCATTAAGAAAGCAGATTATGCAAGTCAAAAGGACATAGTGGAAAAGAAAGCTATAGATCAAATGGAAAAAGCTATAGCATTAACAGGAGATAGAGTTGCAGTGAGAAAGCTGAGAGAAAACCATGCTAGAGTATGGCAAGGACTGTGGTACACTGGATTTTATATATCTGATTCAAAAGCAGATGGTGTTATCAATGGAGATAGAATTAATGCTACTATTTATGCTATTCTCTCACAAGTTAGAAGCTATGAACATGAGGAGCACATCAAACTAACAACTAAATCTGAAATCCTCCGAACCCTTACATATTCGGAGGGCTGCTATGAAGGCTATTCAACATTGGATGCATTCAATTTATGGAAACCACTAAACAGTCTTTCTAATTTGAATAATGTGGCAAGTATTTGGCTTTTAACCTTAGAAAAACAGGGCTGCCACAATCTTTTAAAAGCTGGAGCCAGTGGCGTCAACCAGGCAATGATACTTAGTTTTGGAAGCCTTAGATTCAGTAATCAACACCTTGAATATAATATTCACCCTTCGAAACTACATAGAGACTTTTTATTCCGTCGAGTCAACTATGGTAACATGACTCATGTCAATATAAGTGTTATATTGCAGGAAGATAATAAGGCGGCCATTTTTGTAGCATTAGATCGCTCTGATAAAACATATTATGCTTGCGATGCTGGCTGCTTAGATTCACCTGTGCAACTTGGACCATATAGGAAATATTTCCCAGTAAAACTTACTGAGCCTTTAACTGCTATCTTATATATAACAGCTGATAAGCAGCACATGGAGGACTTAAGACACGCAATCCATGTACATGAAGTCATAGAGGCTCCCGCTCACGAACACCATGTCATCGCCTTACACCGACATGGCCACAGCCTCGGAGGCCTAAACCCCTTATTCTGGGTCTCCATAATAGTTCTAATTGTAATGTTCCATTTGTTCTTATGTAGGATTATTATGAATGAATTTTGTGATAGCGGCACAAGTATTAGTTACAAAAGATTATATAATAAAGCTTAATAGATATTTTTATGCTTCAATATTTACAGATTGACGTTATTATAGCAGATGAGTTAATGGAATTATAGGTGGCTTATTCTACACTGCCATGTACAAATAGTGTTATAATTGGTGAATATATTGATTTCTTAATCAAAATTAATAATTTAAAGATATATAATGCATAATTTAAGTTAAATATAACTGAATATGCTTAATAAATTGTATATAGTTGGTTTAGAGTGTCAACCTGTTAAATCAGTTTTTTTGTTGTTATGTACCCATACATATTGACACTTTTGAAAGTGAAATAGAAATCAATTTTCTAAATTGTTAAATTCTTCTCATATTATTCCAAATTTGCTTAATAGGCTGTAATCAGGTATAATCTAAGCCAACAATATTATGTTAACTGATAAGGCTGTTTTCAAATGGAAAGTTGAAAACCTTGTTTAACTGTTCTAATAATTCACTTACTATAACTATATACCATATATAAATTTTATACATAATTTCAGGTTTCAGTCATAATTCATACATAATATGATTTATTTACATTTATTACAATTTTGTAGATAAACAAAATAGCATTTTGTAAATATTGTTACAATTTTGATCTCTATTGAACTTAATAATCTATAATTATTTTGTTTAAACAAAACTAGCCTGATTGAGGCCGTCGTGGCGGTAAGGGTGTTACTGTAACGCGACGGTTGTGGCTCCGATCCCCACTTGAAGAAATGAATTATTATTTATTAATATTTTCATTTCGCTCTGACACCAAGGCAAAAGCCCAGTCTTGAGTTACGCCACTCAACACACAATGCACGGAATGGAGTGTTTTAACACTAGGTTCCCTCTGCCTACCCTGCTGTGTGTGGGATACTGCATGAAGCTGATTTTAGGACTTCAATAATTAACACATTGTCATGCGGGACCGTTATGTCGCAGTGGGATACTATATAATTAAATATGATAGTTGTGGGTTCAATCCCCATTGGAAGTTTATTATTTTCATTTTCCTGTTCTGTTAGGTAAGATATAGTTTGGCATTGAATTACGCCATGTCTAATATTCAGGCGAAAAAGGAAGAATGGTAGTGTCTTGACACTAGATTCTCATTTTCTCCTCTGCTTTGTGCAAGGCTACACGTCTTACAACAACCCTAAAAAATATTTTATATATTATATTTCTTCATTCTGATATTCTTTATTCATTTACAAGCAGTCAAAGTAATGATATAATAAGATAGTATGAAAGTTTTATGTTTTTTTCCATATAATATTTATATGACATTTCTGAGTCAAGAAAAGTGAAAAATTATTATTAATTTAATCATTTATTTATTTATAAATAAAAGTTCTCTAAATTGTACATAAAAGTGTATTAATAATATAAACATAATTATTAATATTGTTATAAGAATGTGGTGTATATTTTTAAAATAAAGCAGCAAATGTATGTTGATTGTATATGAAGTTTTAATAAATTTAAGAAATAAATATTTTTGTTTTATTTAACCATATGAAAAATATTAATTTTTTTTACGAGCATACTTACTCTTTTTAAAACTCACATTGTATCCGGCATGATGCATGGTACACTGAGGAACCTTGAGAATCTGGTGTTAAGGCACTTTGGTTCCCCACATTCCACCGAATTCTTGAGTTATTGTGCGTTGACTTGACGCCAGGCTTTGCCTCGTAACCAGAGCGATATAAATGAAAATGTTAAATATTTTACTCTCATAAATGGGAATCGAACCCACATCCGTCGCACGCTTGTGCGCCTGTGCCACGACGGCCTTATTTTTTTTATGATCAAACGAGCGTACGGGTCACCTGGTAGTAAGTGATCACCACCGTCCACGACCCCGTATAACACCAGAGGAGCTACAGGTGCGTTGCCGGCCTTTAAGGTGGAGATAGGCGCGCTTTTTGAAGGTAATTCCACAATTGAGAGGCGCAGAATTTGTCACGTACTGTGCGGTTAGAAATGAGATAGAGAACGCACAGCGAGGATACGTCTCTATGCAAAGCCAGTCACTCGAAACATTAAGGCCTCATATACTGATATTTTATCGGCGGCTGTTTTATCTAGCACAAGTACAAAAAATTAAGTTATCGGCTATCATTCTGAAAATATTTTAACGAACGAAAATGAATTACAACTAACGATAGTAACTTTTCTCATATTTCCCTTTCAAACGAAAGTCATTTTTCATTTGAAAGTTAATAAAAATGATCAAAAAATATTGAGACCGTCGTGGCGCAGGGGCACAGTGTTCAACGCGGCTGGTTGTAGGTTTGATCCCCACTCGTGGCAATGAAATATTTATTTAATTTTATGTTTTCATTTCTTCGCTCTGGCGTCGAAGTAAAACGCAGCGTCGAGTTCCGCTACTCAACAATTCGTCTTTGATTTTTACGGGATACAGCGTGAGGTTTATTTATTTGATTTCAAAAATATATGTATCATTACATATTTTTATGAGTTAAAAAAATATTTAGTATGTTCATTTCTCGCTGTGGTAACAAGCAAGAGCAAGAAACAAAAGCGCGGCGTTGAGTTGCAACACGCAATGGTTTCAGACTTTGGTGGAAAGTGGGGCACGGAAGTGTCTTAATTCCCATTAACTTTATCATGGAGTAACAGTAGGTTCTGAGGTTCCCTCTGTCTACCGTGTTATACGCAGGATACTTTTTAATATTATGTACTTCGAATATGTAACTCACGTCAGTTACAGTCAGTATTTATAGTTGAATTTATACGATAAAAAATGTATAAATATTTCCATTTAAAAAAAGCGTGAAAAAAATAACAGCGTAGCGAGATTTGAACCTGTTTGCGCCTCTTAGAAATCGAAAACGCACGATTTCTAAAAACAAATATTTTTCTTAACTAAATAGAATTTTATAATATATTTAGCTAGCTTATATGTATATCCCCATATATGGTAATCCAATTTAAATCATTATACAAAAGTAAAAGTATATATATATAAGTCAGTATTTTTATAATCCAGGCCAGTCATGGCGCAGTGGCACGAAGTGTGACTGTAAAACCGACTGGTCATGGGTTCGATACCCACTCGAGGAGATGAAATATTTACTTAAATTTATATTTCCA
>DWAN01006450.1:0-10460 GCA_018230445.1 Heliconius hewitsoni | reverse complement strand
TATTTTAACCGGATTAATCGCGTATATTTAGTATTTTTATACATTTTGGGAAACCTGACGTTTCGAACACTTTGCAGTAGTCCGTGGTTACGGGTAGACTACCCGTTTACGCGTACTTATACGCGATTAATCCGGTTAAAATTGTTTCATTTAAAATGCATGAAGAGGTTGATGACAGTGGACGAAGCGAAAGAGGTATGTAGAGACCGTAAAGTATGGCGCTCCGTGCTTTCTGACTACCCCGCTAGCGATAAAACGTGAAGCTCAGTTAAGTCTAACAGACAGTGGTAAATAATATTTCAAAATATTTATTATTTCTTCCAGGTGAAGAAGTAGGCTATGCAATACGTTTTGAGGATTGCACGTCCCCTTCCACAGTCATTAAATACATGACAGATGGAATCCTCCTGCGGGAAGGTCTTCGGGAACCAGATTTAGAACAGTACTGTGCTATCATAATGGATGAAGCCCACGAAAGATCGCTATCAACGGATATGCTGTTTGGTTTGCTCAGAGAGGTAAGTGATTTTTTTATTTCTTTTGTTTTTTTTCTATGGATACATGCTTCATGTCTTTTACTAGGGCCTAGGTACTACAAATTGGCGCTGTGAGTGCAGGTTCTTCTAAATACAATATTATTGAAGTGAAACTTTATCGACGTATGCACAAGATATTTTATATATATATATATATATATATGTGTTAAAAAAATCATCACAATTTCCAACGCCAACCTGAAAAAAATCGTGTCATTTTCTGGCACTTTGGACCATCAGAGTCTGTATTTAAATTGAGGAGTGACATGAAAAAATATTTCTATGACCACAAATAATATTATAAATTGACTTATAAATGCACTGAAGTAAATTATGAAAGTTGAAATTAATTTTTCTGAAATAGTCACGTGATTGTGATTTTGGTATTATTTTTATGTTAACCTCAATTTTAGTGTAAGTATTAATTAATATTATTAAATATATTAATTTATTGCAATTGACCGTCATTTAATAATATGACTGTTTATATATAATTTAATATTATTATGCCAATTTAACAGGCATTATTAAATTTTTGAGATAAAACATACTAAAGCGATGTAAATAGTTTAAGTTGGCAACACTAGATGCTGGAATACTTTAGGTTACAAACGAAACAACTTAGAAGAAAAAAAATGTTTCTCTCCTGGGCCGGTTAAGTGCCATTAGCCTTAGCTTCTTTAAGTATTGTTTATACCAATTTGTTACCCTTTTTTATAACGTATAGGGACAGATTCATTTTTTTTTATATTTCTATTACTTAGAACTAGGATTATTGGCCTATATGTAGAGTATGATGAGTAATTAATATCTAAGTATTTACAATTTGGCTTACATGACTTAAGGTAATAGTAAAATTGTAACTTGATGTCTTTATTATGACTCTAATAGAACCCTAGTTCTTCTCAAGATGTGTATTATACCTTTACAAAAAAAATTATTTTCGATATTTATACTTATTCGATATATATATATTACTTACTTATATTTCATTTTTAATAAATATCCTTGACAGCACTGTATATATATTCTTTTGTTATAATATGTAATATTTTATAATTATGAAGGTGTAGACCTATGGTGTAGTTAAAATAAAATGTTTTTCTTAAAATTAGAAAAACTATGAGGTCTCATCA
The DNA here is from genome assembly GCA_018230445.1 of Heliconius hewitsoni. Lineage (NCBI taxonomy): Eukaryota > Metazoa > Arthropoda > Insecta > Lepidoptera > Nymphalidae > Heliconius > Heliconius hewitsoni. The sequence goes on along the minus strand of DWAN01006450.1, from coordinate 8,788 downwards.
AAACTCTCATATAAAACCTTTCCCTTTAATATATAATGACATAATTAAATATTAATCATACTATACATCCTCGGCTGACCGACGGCTTTTCTGTATGTTGACAATCTACACGCGTCTATTCTGTTATCTATTTGTGTTTTATACTTTATATTATAAATCTGAAAACTGGTTGAACACATTGATCTCAAGAATTAATAGTTCAAATTAATAATTTTGTATTGGACGGTCCATTTATTGTTTCGTTTTCATCCATTTTACTTTCAGCCACAGTTACTTCCCGCACTTAGAATGTGTCACATAACACTACGAGTAGTTATTGTTACTTGATTACGGTGGCGAAGTTTCAGGTTAAAGCTATGGAGTTTCAGGGAACACAACGTCTTTACACTCGAATGCTTGTGCCCCTGTGCCATGATTGACCCCAATTTAAAATGTATGATTTCTATTTATATTCGGTATAAGATTTAAGACATAAAATTAAGATTGACTGTTTAGTTGGCATTGTATCTTTTTATATGTTTTAATATGTGAACGAGCGGTGCAGTATAATGTGAGTCGCCTGTGCTGTATCATAAGTAGATTTGTTAAGTATAAAGAAAATGAATTTATTTTATAATTTTATCGAAGTCCTTTCAAGTCTCAACATCTCAAAAAGAAAACATAGTTACGTTTTTTAGCTTCATGCTGTGTCGTATGTAGCAAGATAGGCAGAGAGAACCTAATGTTAAGAAGTTTTAGAGATTGCGTGACCATTGGCGGAGGAAATGAAAACACAAAACCGAGATACTGTGTCGCTGCTCCACGATGGTGGATGCTCGCTCGACACAGTTTTGAATATCAGTTATACAGTGTTGAATCAGTATAACATCAGTTATGTTTTTACTGTTTTTAATAATACAATTATATTTTATACGTTGTGTACAGATGTTACTGTTAATGCTAAGACTTTTAATTAACAGGAAAAATCTGTAAAGAAGGAGTAAAGATTATTTAATCTGTCCTCTAAAGACACCATCATTTCTTTTGACCTTATGCTTTCTAAGCACTTAAATAAGGATTTAAGGAAAAGACTTTGATATTATTTATTCATACACTTTATTTATAAAAAAATGCTTCATATAAATAGAACATTAACTTGTACGTAACTCTCAAACATTCGAACACAATATGTCACAAACATTTCATTTCATTAGGTCGTTAAAATTATGAATACTTAACAATACTCATCAAAGTACAAACTACGAAAAACTAAGTGACTATCATATAGAATCCAGATTAAAATGTTTATCTTATATGAATTTTAAATTTATATTATTTTAAGTACATTTAGTGCCAACTAATTATAGAGATAATTTTATTATTTTACTACAGTAACATGGAATATACGATTTGAAGGAAAATACCAAACTTTTAGACCATTTCATAGTTTTTCGCAGTTCAAATTATGATTTCAAAAATCGGAACAGTCTTATTAAAATCGAAATTCTTATTCTTAATAGTGAACAAAAAAATTCTAATTATCGTCTTAGTTGTAATGATAACCTCCTTTTCTTACAGAAGTCGATTAAAAATATGACGAATAGTATTATACGATTATATCATAAATTTATTTATTAACATATATTAGAAGCCGCGGGGCGCGTCTTTTTAATACAGGAATGTTAATTACCGCGAACGCATTGATCTCTACACAAAATTAAAGCTTTTCTAAAATTAAATCCAATCCCTCACATTAGTGTCAATGTTTTTCTTAATTTTTGATTATTGCAAAAATATTATTCAATAAAACGGCATTCTAACGTGTCCTGAAATTTTCGGATCCTATCTCAGAAAGAAGATTCCGACAAATATAATAAATAGTTAACCATTCAATCTTTCGGAACTCTTATTATAATGCGAGAGATTCCGTATACGCCCGGGACACCAACCATCAGAAAATTTAACATTATCTGTCAAATAATATTTATAATCTGTGCTATATTAAAACTTATAATTTTTCAATGGAATGATTCTAAATTTAAACTTATCAATTTTGTCATTTGCTGTGATAGACGTGTATGTTAATTTAACATAGTAGTATTAAAAGTAATAAATTATGAAGAATTATAAAGGGCACGTTAGTTTTGATCTAAGTTCCTGACTGATTTTCAATACGTTGAATTAACTTTTTTTTCCTAAGTATGAAATAACACTTTAAAAATGTTTTTAAATTTGAGGTTGAATTTAAACGTAGTCGATGTTACCGGGTCGCAAGAAGCAAAGACAGTGGCCGGCGCCGCCGGCGGCCGGCACTCAGACGGACTTCGCCTTAGCTCGCCCGTTGTTTTGGCTGACCAACATCACACCCATATTCATGCCGATATTGCCCCATTTTAGCGATTCGCTTATCTGTAACAAAAAATAAATTATTATTAAATATCTGTATTGTAATTTATAATTTTCTTTCTAATTCTATGTTTATATATTTGCATATATGATAACTGAAATTTACGTCATGATGATTGGTAGCTAAAGTTTTATTTAAATACTATGAATAATTTAATAATTCCGACTGGTTGTGGGTTCGATCCCCACACGAGGAGATGAAATATTTCTATTTCTTCGCTCTGGTGTCGAGGCATGCACGGCGTTGAGTTCTGCCACTCAACATACAATGCCTCCAGAATTCGACAGAAAGTGAAGAACGGAGTGTCTTAACACTAGCTTCCCTCTGCCTACCCTGCTGTCTGCGGGATACAGCGGAAAGCTGATTAGTAATTTAATTTATTGTGTAAATAATAAAAAAATGGGAATCATTATTTTGACTATCAGAGGTCATCTTAACATCTATAGTCTGCGATAAAATTAGAACCTGCCATTAAGTTATCTGCAATATTTAATATATTTGAAATTATCTGTCGCGAATAAAATTAAAATATGCATACCTGAATACTTCCGTATTTGTGTTTACCTACGTTTAATATATATTTCTTAAAATAGTCCGTATAGAAATAAACGCATTTGCATTAATATAGTCTTAAATATTGTATATTCTAGTCACGGTCGTCAGATCATGTTCATAACGTGCATATCTATGTATTAAAAAACATAGGCCGTTTAATGATAAAATTATTAAACATTGACCCCAACCTGATCTCAGGGGCTATTACCCTAAATTAATAACTGTCAATGTCACAAGTGACAGTTAAAACAGAATGCAGATAATTAAGCAATAACAATAGGTATATTTATATTTTTTGTTGCTAACGTAGCAACTGTAAATATGCAATTGATTATATTTTATTATTAACTTATTCATTAATTTTTATTTGCCATCTGACCGTATCTGAACAATCAATAGCATGTTCGCTACAAAGTATAATGTAGGATGATATCATTGTTTAAACATGTGTCCCTTTCGTTTAAACCTAATACGTAATGTGGCTCTTGTACAAAGAAACGAACACTTTGGTATTTTAATTGATTATAATTAAGTGCTCACGTACTTTTTAATGCTGTTTTTTTTTTGTGTGACAAAATTTCACTATATTACCCATCTAATTATAAAAATATATAACGAATAAAATATTTATATAATAAGAATTTGTTCAATCATCATCAACAAAAATAAGTTAATTTTTCCATTATTATCAAATAATGACTGATTAAACTTTTGACAAAATATTAAATAACAATATAAATTTGCATCATGTGTTGTGTGTTCTAATTAGTTATTATTATCGTTTTTATTTAGTAAATTTAATAAAATGTATATGTAATAAGGTTCGCCGCATTCTCGTATTTACTTTTCCCACCTTCACATGTAATTGAATGCTCAATTGTTTACACAAAATGAATTAATTTGAATTCTTAAATTCATATAATTTGCATTTTTGGTGTTTTTATTTCAAGGAATTTACTAGAAAACGGTAATTGTTAATAATTATTACAAGTTTTCGATATTATCGACCGATGATAAGGTTGCGTGCTATCATTATAACATACATAACGTTTTTACTTTTTGAATAATTTTGCATTATATAGAGTTAGATTGTTCGTGTTAATACTTTATAATGTATCGCATTTCGATTATGTAGTAGGTATTTATTAAGAGAGTGCACTTTGTAAGAACCAGTCGAACAAGTTATCTGAAATATTATATCAAAAATTTTAATCAATCTGTGTTCTGGTTCTACTTGCTACATCATTATATTTATGTTTATTAAAGATTTAAATTCCTCAAGAACCAACTACCAATGTATTAACGTATTAAGATTAAAAAGCGTAGGATAAGAATAAAGTACAGTAATAGAGCGTATATCACACAAGTTAACACAAGGCACAATGAATCCGGTACATATCCGAAATATAAAAACCTCACCGATATTGTTAAGTTGTCTGCCAGTCCAAAGCGCCTCAACGATTACCATCAAAATATGATAATCATGGGTGTTTTCGACGTCGTTAAGCTGATCTGTAACAAAATTGCTACTTTGTGCGTTTCTTTTGTTTGACTCTCTCCCAATTGGTGTCCCATGGCTTTGTCGCGTTTCATATGTTAGCATTTTCGCGGATTTAAATGAAAGCATGGCGGGAATCAACAATAAAAACTCATACAAACACTTAAGCTTCGAAAATAAGCAATTCTCATATGGATGATTTATGGAGGAATGAGGCAACCCAAGAATTTGTCATTACGATAAACGTAGCTTCTAATTATGAAATTGTTGGCGTTGAATTGTGTCAAAAATTTTATAATATACAAGTCTTAACACATTCAAGTACTTATTTATGAAAATTTTACATGTTGCAGAAATAAAAAAAATATAACAAAACGTAAAAACAATGTTTTATCGTGTACACATGCACAAATAAACTCTAGAAACAATATAGAAAAGCGGAAAGGGAAAATATTTAACATCGACCATAAAACATAAGTTGAAGAAGTTTTTATATTAATCATATATTTTACCTGTCTCATACGAGCCTCTTGGGGAGTCTCTCCGTATCGGCACCAGTGGACGAAATGCAGAGTGTTATGCCAGTTCCTTTCAAATCTTGACTTAGTAGCCATGTCGAGCTGCAATCAGTAGAAGCTCCTTAGTAGCTGTTCCACTGTTTTTCAAAAAGCCCCGATGAGGCTATCTGAAATAAGAGGTTTCCAATTCTGACGTCTATCCTACTGGAAATACGGAGAAAAACCTTTTAAGGTCGAGGCAAAGTTAAGTTAGATAGGAATAGACATGTAGTCTTCTGAACTTTTGTACTTTAGAGATACAATTTTTAGTTTATTTTAATTTTTAAGTGCTTTTAAAATGTTATATTTTTCTGAAATGGATAATTATCATCCAGAAACCTAGTCCTATGTATGTAGGTTAGGATTATATTGGCAATCTTTCCCAAAATCGTAATTCATGTTGCGTGTCAAAACATTGTTGGAAGGCCGCGTTATGCAATCCACTATTGAAACGTGTGACGGTGATAAATCGATGTCTATTTACAATATAGCTAACCTATCATAAATTTAATTGAAGTAATCTTCATTTTATACCAGTCTGATTTACTTCCTAGCTTTAGATAAGGTGAAGAATTTATAAGATTACGAAGGATTAGCTCGAATTGGAAACTTGTGTTCGTTCTGTGTAATTTGTTGTAATTACCTTTGCCCTGATGTCTTTTTCACTGTTGGGTGTCTCTTGCTTGTCATCTACGTTGTTGATACGTATGACAGAGTCTTTCTTCCAGAATGCACCCAAGGTAGTCTTTATAATACGTTTGCGCACACCCTTTTGTTGCACCGTGTACACCTCTATCTGTTCCGGGTTCTTTGTTTTTTCTGTAAGTTGTTACAAAATATTTTTACATATTGCATGTAAATTTATGTTATTTGAGGTCGATCAATATTTTAAAATAAAAAAGTTAAATATCCGGTAAATTTATTAATAAAATTCATCGCGCAAACAGCAATAACGCCGGGTGCAGTTGTAATTCATGGTTTACACATCAATGCGCGACGTCATTAGGAGGCGCGGACGTTGCAGCGTGCATGAGTTATTTACAAATCCCATTGTGAGATCATTATTGCGGCGCGCGACCGCTACGTAACGTTGTTATTTAGTTCTACATCACGCCTCCGCCGTTATCTTTGTTTCTCAATACTATTTTCAAGGTTTTGACGACAAGTAAACTTACCTTTACCCTTCTTCCACATGGCAATGGCGTACATATGGTAGTCAGGGGACAGTGTCGAGTCTGGCGGCAGAGGGTCCTCAGCTCGGACTTCCAGTACGAATCCGGATTCGAGGACAGCGCACAAGATGTTCTGCTCTTCATGTTTGAACCACTTTGACTCGCGTAATTTGTGAATAGCAACTGACGACCCGAATCTTGGCTTCTTCGGTGCGAATAAGGCTTGAGCCTGACTTCCGAAGCGAGACAGCAGCCCCTTGACCGTCGGCGGTGGCGGCGCTAAACTCTTCTCGGGCGGCTTGATCTGCTGGAAGCTCCGGCAGGTCACGAACCTGGCTTCCATTGAACTCTGTTATGTTAACAAGAAATGCACACCACTTATATATTAGCGTTGTGGGCGCTCGGCTAACTCTCACTACCGAGAAACTGCACTTTCACAATGTAGACCGCGTGGCTTTGCGGGTGATCGGACACAGAGCTACACGGCAGCTTTCAATTGTAAGACGCGGCGCGCGTGCTGCACGCTGTTATATACGCGGCGGGCGGGGGCCGGTGAGGCGCGGGCCGACGGGACCCCCGCCTCTACGCTGCGCCGCGTATAGAGAGGACCGCGCACGATAAACCCTTATCGATAACAATTTATTTGATAGCAAAAATATTGATAATTCTATTATATGTTGTGTTGATATATTATCAAGCTGTCTATTTAATGTATACTCTAATAAAGGATACATTTAATGTCTTAAAATGGTAGTATTGGACTTATACGAAAATAAAAATAGAAAAATAATAGTCCTAGTAGAAATCATACTTCAACAAATTGACAATCATAATTTAAAAGTAATTAACAATTATTACGTTTTAGTCAAATCAATTTCATCTCAAAGTCCAACTTAATGGCATTCAATTACCAAAGCTTCCATTACAAAATGTGGTCCTACAAATTAAAATAAAATGTTATTCTTTTCTAAAATTTTATTTTATACAATTATATTTTAGTGGGATTGTGAATGACTTTGTTCCGCACGTAATTTGATATCTGATACAATGCATTTTGTCTTGAGGATTGAATTTAATATTCTGTTGTTTGTTTGTTCTTTTTATTATATAGTTTTATTCTGCACGCTTTCCTCATCACGCAGTGGTGATAAAAAGTGCAGTCGTTTGTGCAAAAGTTCAAATATATTTGAAAAACTTCAATTTGCTCCTATATCAATGAAAAAAAAATATTTATAAACCATACAAATATTTTTTTTATTACAGAAGAAAGAACGAACATGTTCTACTTAAATATTTAATAAATATAATAAATATGACATATTTAAAAAACATCGATAACAAAACAAACTGTTTGCAACAAAGCACCGAGTGACCTCACTTGTCGCTCCCCTCCTATCGCCGGCGCCAGGTATATGTGTGCCGTACGTACGGTCGAGTAAAAACTGTAATTTTAATTAACTAATATATACAACATACGTACATACTATCGTAAATATGACCTCTCTATGAGCTATGCGCCTAGACATCCCTATCGTGTGACGTCACTACAGACGAAATCAATGATTCTCAGCACAATGATTTTATTACAAGACTGCATATAATGCATTTGAAACTCAATTAACCTTTTTACTCTTTCCAATTGAGATTTACGATCTTTTATTTTAATTTTTCACCGTTTCGCCTTCCGCCACTCAACACGCAATGCCTCCATGAATCGACGGAAAATAGGGAACAGAGTGTTTTAACAGTGGAGCTGAATTGATTTGGTTTTTGAACCATTGCGTTCGGTGGGACACGTCACAACTACGTCATTTATTGATCCTCATAGATCAACATATATAGTTCATACACGCTGTGTGACACCTTTAAAACTTATGTAAAAACGTTTTATTAATAATAATGCATGTAGTATATTCTAGATAAAAAAAGTACTTAGAACAATTTTAACGCCAATTCATAAGTACAAATAATAATTTAAAAAAACGTTAATAATTATAAATAAATGTCAATAAGAGTAAAAAAAACCGTTTAAATAATTAAGTATATATTATAAAATTCGATTTTATAATATACTTGAGGAAGTTGTATATATAGTTATTAATTGGTTTTACATATTTTTTATCAATGACGCGTCTTTTATGAGTTAACAGTTCCATTAATCAACGTGGGCTTGGAATTTAATTGCCATTTAAGTTATTTGAACAAAGATTGATATATTTTTTTATAATATTATGATAATTTTTATTATTTCAGTGTAACATTGTTATAGAAAGTAAGGATTAAACGTAAAAAAACGTAATCTTTATATCTCTAGTGTAACTTAACCGAAAATAGTATGTCTTATACTAAGATCACACAATATAAATGGTGGTCGATAGTCTCAATAACTCATGTCTATAAAAAATATATAATATATCTTTGTGGCTTTGATATAATCAGCTTCACTCTGTATCCCGCACACAGCAGGGTAGGCAGAGGGAACTTCCGTTCCCCACTTTCTGCCAAATTCTGGAGCCATTGCGTTTAAGTGGCAGAACTCAACGCCGCGCTTTGCCTCGACAGGAAAGCGAAGAAATGGAAATATACATTTAAGTAAATATTTCATCTCTTCGAGTGGGGA
>DWAN01006449.1:0-10461 GCA_018230445.1 Heliconius hewitsoni | reverse complement strand
AATGCCTCCAGAATTCGGCAGAAAGTGGGGAACGGAGTGTCCTAACACTAGGTTCTCTCTGCCTACCCTGCTGTGTGCGGGATACCTAATTAACAAGCTTAATTTAGATCTACAACAATGCATATGAACAAAATATATTTACCGTCTTAGACACTTTCTCCCAAGTCTTCTTAAGGCGGTAGACGGAGGTGTTGGACAGCGCGGCGCACACTTGGAGCACGCCGTTGAAGTTGTGCAAGCACCGCGCTATGTCAGCGACCGCCGCCCACTTCTCTATGGCCGCCACGCGACCTGCAATTATACGAAATCTTGAAATTATATCATTATGTGAGTAAATATCACTTTCGATACCTGTAACATCATTATGATCGTAGAACCTACGAGTATTTAAAATATTTTCTAGAACAATATCTACCACAATATCTTCATCAAGGTATTGGTTAACAGTAACAACATAACACCTGCTAAAATATATAATTTCTGATTTATCTCATTTTGAAGACTTAGTGGATTACTGGGTTGGGCAGCTGAACACAAATGGTGTTGAGTATGCCATATCCTGGGGCAATACCAGAAATTCAATCTAAAGAGCTATTATATGCTAAATATTAAGAACATGAAGAGTACCGTCTTGGCGCAGGGGCCCAAGTGTGCGACTGTAAACGAGGCAGGTTGTGGGTTTCACTCCCACACGAAGAAATGAAACCTTTTATATTTTTCTTTCCTCGCTCTGATAACGAAATAAAGCGCGGCGTTGTGCATGTCCACCACTCAACACGTATTACCGCCAGAATTCGACGGAAAGTGGGAACGAAAGTACGAGAATGGAATACCTTAACATTAGATTCTCAGGTTCCCTCTGCCTACTCTGCTATTTACGGGGTACACCGTAAAGCTAAAGAAATCAATGTAGTAAAATCATACCATTCAAAGTATATTTCTTTAATATCTCAGATATAACTAGATTTGAGATATGATTGAAGTGCGCCGTCATCATCAGTATGTGAGGCGCGCGCTCCGCCTTGTCCGCCTTCGTCCACGCCTGCCCCAGGAACTCTCTATGCAAAACACTTTAATATGGATATTCATATCATTTATAATTTATTTATTTTGCCTTTCTTATATTAAGAAGGTGTTACATACGCAAAGTTTTGGACTTGATGTACTATTTAATAGCGATATTTTATTTGAAATAAATTGGTTTGACTTTGCGATGATGTCGCAAAATAATCTAACAGTGTCACGTATTGTAGAAAAAAAACGAATCATATGAAGTAGTGAATTTTGTAGAAAATTATTAACATGGAAGAGATTGATTTTATTATGAGTACTCAACATTTTTTCGTCCGTACTTCTGACGTCGACAATGAGTTCATTATTTCAATTGTTTGTTTAATTTCCATTACTTCATATAAGAGTACCTAAGCTTAATCAGATATTTTATTTATTTTTATATATGAATCACGTTTACATTATTTTAGTTTTTTTTAACGTTAATATGTATTATAATTTTAAAATATAACTTACTCGCTATGTATGGCACTAAATATTTGATAGTCCAAGTACGTCATCTGCTCGGCGATTTCAAGAGCTGATAAAGTCTCCACACTTTCTTTTGTTGGTATCTGAAAATGATGAAACGATTGAATTTAACATTAAGCAACATTTATTTTGTTCTGTAGAGGCTCGTCATGGATTGCACCTAATGTGAATTTAGTGTTAGGTACCGGAAAATATTACTGCACATTGTTAAATTTACCAAAATACCCTCGAAACTAAATTATAAATTATAACCCTAAGTGTGAATTATCATTTATAATTTATTGAGATAACAAGATATAAAACACCATAAATACATCGCAAAAACTAAAGATACTATTGAGAAATAAACATCTTAACTTACTCTTGGCGGTACAAACAAGGCCTTTAAATCTATATTAGTGTCCGGTGCTCTCTCCAACAAACGCACTAACTGCGCTGCAGATTTGTGCTCCACAGGTAACAAGCCTGGACTCGATTCAATTTCCTTTAAGAAGTCCATAGTAAGCCCCCTGAGGCGGTCATCCGACCAGAAGTCCGATGAATGTTTGGACACCCAATGCCTGTGTGGAGAATTTACAGTTTTCCAAGAAATACAGATTTACGAAATTGAATGATCATATATTTATATACTTATTTCAAAATCTCTTTATTCTATAAGAGATTTTTTAAAGTAATTTAAACATCAATGTTTTTGTGTTTTTATGGTAATTGTTGCCTGGAAAACATCACTTGTTATTGTTATTATAATAAATTGTTAAATAAATAAGATAATACTATGTCTTCATTTGTTTACTCACACTCTGATAGAAAGAATCTGGGGTAAAGATAGTTTTGTCTATTAACAGGACATTGGGCTTTAACCAGCCAAACCGAGACGATAAATAGACGAAATGAACATGAAAATGATCATTTATAAACAAATATTTGCTAACGGCATCGAAAATATGCTTAACCAGTTCTAAACCTTACTATTAGTGAATGTTAATTCGGATATAAATGATAGTATAAGTAGTTATAATTACCACAGTAAAGATCAAATTCAGTACCTTAAAACATTCAGCACTCTCATTGTGGCAGCGGTTGATATCACCGAGTCCCGCCTATCTTTTGGCGGTGAAGAAGCCGGAGGAGATCGTGGGTTCGATGATGCAGATGTAGCTACTGCGAATGCAGCAGCTGCTGTGGATGTACTGCTCCTATATAACATACAATTGTGTAGGTTTACATACTTGAAAATTTGAATATTTTTAATACAGACGAGAAATTCTTACCTATAAGTATAAAAAAATCAAAAGAAATAACACCTGAATAAGATGCAGTGTGAAAGTATAGATATAGAAAGTAATGTGAAGACGACATAGGAAAACGCTAAACATGCGATAAGATCAGATACAACTAAGGAATTAGATAAAAAGAAGTTAAAATAGAAAGTAAAAGGAAATAAGACATTATAGAGATTTTTAAAGTAACTCATATACTTTTTGTGTAATTAGATTAAGAATTTTGATTTCTTTCTGTTATACTTTCGCTAAAAATATTAAAAATGTGTGACTAATATCTATATTTACTGGTGTCTTGTATTATTCTTACGCGTCATTCTATGCGTATTTGCCTTTCTTTCTACTCGAAGCGTGGCGTTTCTACATACACTAAAAAAATCACTACTACTGTCATCTATAGCAAGCCATTAATATAATATTGTCTCTAAGGTAATAATTAATATTTAGAATTAAAACGGTTAGTTGTATACATTTAAGTAATAGGTAATTAGTAAGTTTTATTTTAAATAAAAAGGTTACGGTTTGGTTTCTGATGTTTTTGGACAATTTGGACAATATTATTTGGATCATATAAAGTCCTTCAGTGGATTAGGGAACACAATTCCAGATTTTTATTTGATTTTGTTGTCATATTCATTCAGGTCTACATTCCAAATGCGATTAGAAAAAAAATTGTACAATAGGATAAAATTGTAAAATCATCTAGGTTAAGCAGTCTTTTTAAGGTTTCTCTATTCAAGTCTACTAGTCTTGTCTACGTTTACCTCCTCTACCTACTCACCAAAACAGGTCTTTTCCAAAGCTGTTAAACGAATGGTCATAAATAAATATCATACAAAATCTATAGCCAATTCACAAAATTTTAAATCTATATTGTAACAGTATTAGTATAAATGAAGTTGAAAGAGTCGATAGCATGTTCAGATGTTCAAGAATTTATAATGAAATGGACCACCGTGCAGAAAATTAACTGATCAATGAATGATTCTTTTTAGATCAAAGATAAAATATATTACATGCTACAACACTTATAAATGAGGTCCTGTTATGCGTTTGTTTTTAGAAAATATGTTTTTATATCCTTTTAAATTGATTTATACCTTCTGTGTGACTGACGGAATGATGTGATGACGACCCCCGCTTTGGGTTGGCTGGTTTCGCGTCGATAGTTCTGATAAAATGATAATTTTTCCTATAATTCCAAAATATACAAAACTAATTCTATTACCTATTGAGAGAACTAGGACATCAACTTATATTTATAAAAACCCTCTAAAATGTTGAAATTGTGTAAATAATAATAAAAAATAAACATACCTGAATTTGGGATATTTGAGAGGTTACCGATGTCCGTGGCTCAGAGCCTCCCCAGTAACGACGCCTTTCACTATTTATGGATGAATTTGTGCATCGCCTTTCACTAAGAATAAGAAAATACTTCTGAAGTCAGATAAGATAAAAGATAGAGAAATTCCATGTATATGCACTTTCAATAATTTTTAATATATATATATTTAAAAAATATTTAAATTTAAATGAAAGTCCAAAGTCTCTATCTTAAATGTTAACCATTATACCAATAGTTAAATAATATACCATACTAAAAAATGTTCAAATAAAAATGTATATTTTTTTGAGGAATGTCATTTGATAAATGGAAATCTGTATAAATTTCCACATAGTTCTGTCTACTTATAATCTTCATAAGCTTACCTTACAGACCGCCTCGGCAGCGACCTCGCAAGAGTGTCGGAGGCGCGTCGCGGCTCCGCGCTCTCGTTGGAGGAATCGTGCGCGCCCTCCGAGCGCCGCCGCGCCTCTTGCGCCGATATGCCTGCCGGGTGCAGCCGCCGGGGGCTCTCCGACATCGTGCGGACTCGCTACAAATAGATTTATACGATTTAATTAAACACTTATATTATTTTTTTTCAGCTTCACGCTGAAAATTCCGCATATAGCAGGGTAGGCAAAAAGAACCTGGTGTTAGGACGCGCCGTTCTGATCAAGTCACTTTACCACTGTGTCATCTTGTTCTTTTTTGAAAACAAAACAAGGACAAGAACATCAAAGTTCAAAAATTATTCAAGCAAATAAACCTGATAATGATTTAAAAATTATACTCACATTACAAACTTCAGAAAAACGTTGCGATATTTTGAATTTGTCGTCGATTTTGTATTTTGGTTTTTCTTTCTCTTTGATTTCCTCCTTATATTTTATATCTTCATCGCTTTGATCCACCAGTTCTATACTCTCATCCTTGGTTATAGTTTTTGGTATGTCTTTGGTCGGTGATTTTTCTTTTTTAGTAGTGGGTTCAACTGGGCTTGATTTCTTTGGACTGCCTACTAGTGTTACTGAGCTTAGCGCTCCAGGAGAAGATGGTGATGGCCCTTATATGAAATGAATGTACGTATTAGAAGTACCAAAAGGAATTACGCCATCTTGACCCAACAATTACGTTTGTAGGAATGTTTATATTGTATTATTTTACTTTATTTAGTTCAGTCTAATTCTAGAAAGGATCATAGAATATAAGCTAGAATATTTGTAAAAATAATTACTAATTGAACTTTATAATTCTAGTATTAACGTAAATAAAAAAGAAATATAAGAGAGTGAACATACTTTTACCTTTAAGAGTTTCATTGCTTGAGGAAGTCGCCATTATTTTCGGTATTTGTAAATGACTTGTGTCTTCGTCTTGCTAAAAAGAAACACGAGAACAAATATTTATTATAAACATACAAATAAATATGACATTTCTATCTATTTAGTACAAACTTTAGCAACTGTTGAAGCTCGTCGTGATGGTGCCATTAAATAAGGTGAAAGCTTATCATCTTCTTCACCTGAAATAACAGATTTTATGCCATTACATTTAATAAATAATTAAAACAAAAATTTAAGACAAAATTATAAAATTCTAATAGTTTTTGTATTGTTTATGGAATAGAAGGAATGAAAATGTCGTCATGGTTCGATGATTACATAGATATATTATATGTACATTGGTAAAACAAATCAATTAGTTAATTTAATTCTAATGATATTACTTTTTCTTGATCCTTTCCAAAATCGTGACTGCCAATCTTTCTCGCTGTATTCCGATCCGTATCCTGTAAAAAAAATATAATTATATATAAAAAATAAAACAAAAGAAATTCTTTGCAAATAAAATAAAAATATGATAGCCAATTTCACGGTAAGAATAGCTTAAATTTTGGACGTAATCTTTTAGTTGATGACAGCATCTTTTAGGACAATATTGATACATTTTGTTAACTGTCATAATTATTTAATCATTTAGAGAAACCCCTAAATGTACATATGATGGCTACGTGATCGATGCCCCTGTCCTTCGAAGAGATGTTTTTATTTATATAATTTTTTTTCTCTGATCTAGTAAGAAAAGAAAAGAAAAAAAAAGTCGAAGCGTCGTTTCACGTATTTATCTGAATACTACAGTTTCTGTGTGTAAACATAAAAATATTTTGTGTAACAAGTACATACCTGAAACAGTGCTAGCAGCACTAGTCTTCCTCGCCGCATCAATAGGTGGTGCTAATTCCATTTCCTGTTGTGATTGTTCATAGAACACCTGTTGTAGAGCCTCCAGTACTGTCACTCCATCAGTGAACACTCGGTACGTCAAAAGAAAGGTATTGAGAAAATCCACTGATAGAAAACGCAGATCTGATAAGAAAATTCGTGATAAGAGATACTGTACATAGGGTAAACAAAAATAGTATATTTTAATTTAATGATGAACTAAAAGTAATTTTATGATATTATTGTCAATCAATATCTAACCAGTCAATCGTTGCAACAAACGATGTGGTGTAGCAGATCTTATTTGAGGGACTTTACAAGAATTCAAAGTCCTGCTAAATCTGATGTCCACGTCATCGGTGAAGAGTGCGCGATCTGATCTGCACGCGGGCAGGGAGGCGGAGGAGGCGCCGCACGAGCCGCACGCGCGCAGCAGCTCGGTGAGCGCCGCGCTTTCCATACATTGTGCTAGTTCGCTCGTCCAACCTGCTTTCTCTTCCATTGTTGCTGCGACTGTTCATTTTAAAAAATAATTATTATTTAAGTTAAACAAAAACATATTTTTTACATATATAACTGTTACTCCATGTCCTTTCTGACATTTAAAGAATATGTTTTAAAAAATGTTAGCGTCGTTAAGCATTTTTCTATATCAAAGGTTTAAATCATAATCTGAAAATTTCTTTTAGATTTTTCTTCGATTTTTTATAATAGATAAGATTAAGAATATTATTATTAATTAAGTTATATTATACCTAAATGCGCACAGATCTGTTCGCCTTTGACCTCAACGAGTATCTTGAAATCTTTATTCTGATAGATATCCGCGCTGGGAGAGTTGCATGTAGGCTTGGGATGTATAAAATTGAAAATATCCTATTAATTTAAAAAAAATAAAAAATAAGTCTAAATATAAAATAAAGTACTTTATAAGCAAACGTGTGGGACGTCTGACTGTTAGGTATTACAGTGTATACAGCGTAATAAAAAATAAAAATTGAATGGATGAATCTTCCTCTGGTCATCTAGCCATGTCTGGGATACAGTGTAAAGATTATTTATTTTTCTTTTTGAATCGATGAAGTCATAGATAAAAATTCTAAGGACATGTTATTTCTTAAGTCTCTATTAAAAGAAAAAGTCCTTATATTCTAGTATATTGTTTAGTAGAATTCCAAGTAAACTTGTGGTCTTATTACGAGTAAGGGCTTGTAAAATATACATATTACCATCGTCCTCGTGGTTGGACGGGTCCTCAATGAGCAGTGCGTCGTGTAGGGGCAACCTCCCGTTGGGTGGCAGGTGCAGCCTCCCGCCGGCCGCCCGCGTCGTCAGCAGCAGGTGGTTGCTGAAGAGGAACGCTTGGCGCGCTTGGAGGTTAGCGCGACGGCCCTTGCCTACTACTTGGGATAGTGTTCCTGGTAAATGAAAATATTAAAAAATATTTATTTTTATAATTACATAGTAATAAAATTTGCTGCTGCTGCAAGTATCGAACTAATAAATATAAATAATTTTGGATAAAAATATCAAATTGCTGCAGTCAGATCCATTTATATGCTGAAATTTTATTTTTATTATAATAACAATATTAAGTATATAATTTCTTTTTCTTTTTAACAAATCGAAAATCTTTTTAAATATACACACTACAATAGTACAACACTAACTAGACAACACGAAGTATAAGGATTAGAATCGTTACAACTCATCATACATAATTATTGACGGTTATCACTTATCATTTAAATATTTGTACTAGAAAGAAGTTACCTTGTCGAATAAATACTTGATTAACGTCCAGAAGAATGTCACATCCCTCAATGATCATACGTTCTACCGCCAAGTTCTTCCTTAAGTTCTCTGTTTCACTAACCTTTTGACAAAAATATATATATTTAGACCAATTATAATTAAATAAGTATTTTTTGAAACGTTTCTGTATATTTTGAAATCTACAACATATTTAATATAATATGATGACTCATTAAACAAAAACCTTAGAGATTACCTCCCTTTGTCAAAGAAAAAATTGCAATACAATAAGTTCCAATGAAAAGTATCAATAAATATAATATCAGATAAGGCAATACCTCATCGTGCATCTGCCGCGACAGCTCCTCCAGTTGCGCGCGCGCGTGCTGCAGGCTGCGGCGCTCCACGTGGTCGTGCGGCGTGTGCGCCAGCAGCTCATGCAGAGTTATTATGTAGCGCGGTATCTTCGGAAAAAGGAATTTGATAACACTTTTTGAAAACGTAACCAGAAATAACTTAGTGTCAAGACATTCCATTCTTCGCTTGTCACACAGATTTGGCGTGACACAGTGGAGAAATCAAAAACATTGATTGGAAATCGAACTCATAACCACCATTCACAGCTCAATGTCTCTCGCACGGTGCGAGTTAAGTTTTTATTTAATTTTTATGTTCTTGTCATATGTTGTCCTCATCTTAGACTTTAGATTGAACTTTAGAACATTTTTTTTAATATCAGTCATTTCCAAATAAAATTTACTTTGCAGAAAAGGGGGCTTGGAGTCATGCTTTATACTTGCAATCTACTTAGGTCTAATTAGATACTCGACATTTGTAGACGTAAACTTTATTAATATTCTCATTATATACATATTACATAGATACTACTATAATTACTAACCTGATGCATAGGATAAGTAAGAAAAGTCTCCAAGGACCGTCCCTGGCAAGCCGGCTTGCCTTCCAACCTCTCCAGCAGTTGTGTGAACGGCTGACTCTGCTTACACTCGGTGAGAACTTGCAAGGAGTAGTGGTGGTTCCGGACGTACTCCTGATAGATAGTCAGCATCGGCAGCAACATGTCGAATAGATCTCCTGTATGGAAGAATACCTAAGTTTTGGGGTCTTTTGTTGTTGAACTAGATATTGGTGTACGTAAATACTAGCATTTGGAATTTGTGATCTTTAACATTTCAAGAAACAGGATGAGATATCCTATTATTATAACTTTATACAATAAACGGAAGTCCCGATAAAAATGTTGAACTTAACAGGATTTCTATATAAATATCTTAGGTAACAAGTCCAGTGTATGTATATAAAGCTATAGTTGTTAAGTAAAAATTAAAGAACTGTCGATTTTAGCAAAACATTCTTTATTTCCACTTTTCCTCTTTTTTATGAATACTAAAAGCATGCGATAAGTATATTATGTTAAGGCAAACAATTTTTTTTAAACTTATATTTATAATCACCTAGAACGAGTGTAGGCCAGGACTCCATCCTTGACGTGAGACCCTTAAAGAAGATCTGATGAAGGAACAACACGGTCTCGCTGTTCAGAAATATAGAATTTACATCCTCGTGAGTGCACGGCGGCTTTTTTGAACTGGCCGCCATTTTGAAAGGCCGTAGGTAGCATGTTACCTAAAACAATAATTTAGTTATAAAATCGTTACTTTAAGTATCAGTAACTTAGTTACGTAAATATGTAGATTACAATATCTTTAGGTGTAATCTTTAGGTAGGTTCATACTGTATTTCAAATATATGTATGTAGCAATATATCTTGTGCTAAAACTCACTTTCCGTTTAATTTTCGAGACATTGTTGTTTTGAAACTTGTTGAGTGTTTGACTTGAGTGTTTGTGTTGTTGAGTGACCCAAAATCGCATTTTGTCTTGTTACCAGAGCTGGAAAATGAAAATAACTCATTGCCTTTCCCGTTGACTGGGAATCAAACTCACAACCTTCGTATTGACACCACAGCTAACGACACGTTGCACTCAGATTATATTAGAAATTAATCTCTTACCAAAATTTCCATTTGCTCTAGATATTCTTCTTCTGCTTCGACCATTTTAAAAACGAGGCTGAAACAAAACATTATTATTGATTTAAAAAGCTATTTTAATGTACAATGAGGATGCATTACATCAACTACCCGCGCGATAATTATCATCAAAATA
The DNA here is from genome assembly GCA_018230445.1 of Heliconius hewitsoni. Classification (NCBI taxonomy): domain Eukaryota; kingdom Metazoa; phylum Arthropoda; class Insecta; order Lepidoptera; family Nymphalidae; genus Heliconius; species Heliconius hewitsoni. Next base: position 143 of record DWAN01006449.1, on the reverse strand, counting down.
TTAAACCCATCTTTATGAAAGATGTGGGGACGGAGGCAAATGAAATTTTACACAGTTATATTATCAGTTTCACCCTGTATCCCGCACTCAGTAGGGTAGGCAGAGGGAACCTAGTGTAAGACACTCCGTTCCCCACTTTCTGC
>DWAN01006448.1:0-10461 GCA_018230445.1 Heliconius hewitsoni | reverse complement strand
ATATATATATATATATATATATATATATATATATATATATATATATATAACGAGAGCAAGGAAGTCTCGGACGTGCGGGCAGGCAGGCAATAATATGTTGTAATTTGTTTACTTTCATGCACATTTCTATTGGCACTTAAATATTTATGCAGATTAGATTGGTATTTATAAATTAAAAAGTTCCTAACCTAACCTTACCTAACTGCTGCATTTAAAAACCGCTAAATCTGTAGCTCGGATATGGACTAAGATCTATTTATTTTACACATTGCTAGTGGAACAGCAGGTACTTTATACAATCCCTAAGAATTTTATTCATTAACTAGGCAAAGTATGTAATGAACATTTATGTTGATGCCCCAAGTAATTTATATTTTGACGAGATATTATATAAACTATCAAAGTTATACACATTTCCGGTAACATATCCAACAATACCTTAGATTTTAAATCCCGTATTACAATTTGAGCCTTACAGTGTTACAGGTAGGTATTTTATATCATGGAATATATATTTTATTTATTTAGATCGACCAAACCATTTAACCAAATCAAACAGTACCGTTTTCTTAATTATCTACATCCCTCATGTTTGGGGTGCTATTCTTTTGTATATTAATAAATGCCTGATGAGTTTGTTTATTGTAAGTATAGATAGATTTATATGATGCTATTTTTTGCTGTGATGTTTACTAAGTGACAAGCGACCGCTTTTTCCCCAATAGCAGAGTGTAGATCCAAACTTAGTGTTAAGTCACTCCGTTGCCCAATTTCTGCCCATTTTTTATGACATTGTGTGCGAGGTGGAACTTAACACCGTGCTTCGCGCTGTAGGGTTGACAAAACGCGGCATTCAGCTCTCAATTCCCCCGTGTAGAAATAGAACCCATAACCACATTCACAGTCAGACGCAATAATATGTATAATCCAGTATTTCTAAATACCTTCAAAATTCAAAAAGCATCAAACCTTTAAATTAAAAAAAATTGCAGCAATAAAATCAATTTTATTACTTAAATCTTTAAACGTCTTATACAGTTCACAACTGTAAACCTAAATACACGAAATGGAAATTCTATATTTCTATTAAAACTTCATTTGTGTGGGTATATGTCTACAACCTCGTGCTTTGTTTAAAAGGTCAAGTCAATTAAATGCAATTCAATAAATATAGAATTTATAATAAAGTTAATTGTGTAATAAAATTTATTACATCGAATTTATAAATATAACGAGTGGCTATGCAGTCTATAACTTTTACAATTAAAAATTATCTACTGTTACAATTAAAAATGAACAAAATAATATAGCGATGATTTGGTGTTAGGTGTGAAGGCGTGACTGAACTTTTTTTTGCGAAAAGGGTATCTAATTTAGTCTTCTTTACAACAACATGTTCAATAACGAAAGATGGTCCTTTCAGCAAGACTCATAGCCAAGTTGGGAACGAACGTTTCGAACTGTGTCAAAGCTGAAGATTGGCCGTCATGGCTTTATATTAATGTATCGAACTATGATACTAAAATAGTATAAAAGTAATAGTAAAAAATGTTACGTACAATAAAAAGAATGTTTTTCTTTGCTACAATATTTATGGCAAGACTAGGTATAAAACCTTATGAAAACAGTGAAAAAAATTGATTTTTTCACTGTTTGCATAAGATTTTAGTACTCTCTCTTATATAAATACTCTCTTAGTGGTCTAGGAACCTACGAACTTAACTTGGAATTTCTATGATCAGTAGTTTCGGTTGTAAATTGTTTGTGAGTCAAAATTAAAATTAAACGAAATAGTTTAACATAATTATACAAAAGACTTGACCGTTGACCTAAATGAGGACGTCGTTTGTTTGTGGGTTCGATTCTACTCGGAGAATTGAAATATTTAATATTTTCATTTACTCGCTCTGGTAACAAGGCAAAGCGGAAAATTGGTGGAACACCACTCAATATGCAATGCATCGAGAGCCAAAAGGTATAATAATAATAAAAAAACACTAAAATTGTTAGGTCAATATAATGTAATGATTGTTAAAATATATTTTTTTGTTACAGATTTGGCAACGAATCTATTTATATATATATACTTATTTCTTTCCTGAATCATGAAGTAACGGAGTCAACTTTTAAATGATATTATGATTTATAGTGGACCATATAAATATTCTGTCTACATATGGATTGAATGATAAGAGAATTTTGTGATACATTGGCTTTATAGATATTAAATATTCTTAAATAATTACTACCTAACATTGTTTTTAAGAGAAAATATCCAATAAGAAATTGTTAACTGTTAACTTATTAATTTACATTTCAATTACATGGGATTGAGTAGATACTAAAAATAATAAATTAAATTTAAAAAAAATATATGTTAAACAGTTTTATTACAATAAAAATAATGTACTAAAAGCTAAAAAATAATTCGGTAAGTCCTAGCTACCAGATCGCACCAATCTCCTCATCAATCTTGGACATTGATCAGACAAATAATAAAATCGTTGGGCGTTGCGTATTTTCTGCGTTGGGCGTTAATATATGATACTTTCACGCGCCCAACGCGCGGTCCGACGCGCGGCGCGTGACGTGGGGGAAAAAGTCGCTCACCGCTGAGTAGAAGTGTGCACTACAGCTCACTTTTGTAAACGAGAACAAACAATATGTTCAGTTTAAAGAACATGTTCAGTTTTACGTTCAGTGCTCTTTATATGTTCAGTACTGAGGGGGTCGTGGCGCAAGGAAGGGGGCTACAAGCGTATACAAAATACCATTATAAATATACTCGTATATAATATGTCCTAAAAAATTCGGAGTGTCTTAACTCTAGGTTCTACATATTCACAGCGGTAATGTTATGTTCTGCAATATTGATATACTTCCAATTTGCCCTCTTCGTGGCATTTTTTAAAGAAAAATAAATGAAATGAACTTATTAAATCTAAAGTAAGACTACACTAACGTAAAACTAACACTTGTTTACACTTAGGTAATTAAATATAAACAAATAAAACTAAAAGAAAGCGAAAAAAGAACAAAAACTTCAAACAGCGTCCTTCTAATTAATACATACAATACGTCATTAACCATTAAACGTGAAATCCGTAATAACATTTAATTGTTTTTTTTTAAATAAAAATAAGAATTTTGAAATTACGAATAAAAAATCTAACGTTGCAAGTGTAACAAATGTAAGTACTCGTTACTATTATAGTTCTTATCAAATGGTATTAGAGCATAATTTAGAATATGAAAAATATTCACCAATTACGACTTACTATCCTCGCTATCCTCGCTACCTAAGGATTCCAAATTCGAAATTAAGAGTGCGTGTGAGCGAGATGTCGATATACCTCTCTCTTGTGACGCGAATGATCGCAGACGGACGGAGCGATCGCTTAAAGAGTCAATCAAAAAGAATGCAACAAAAAATGAACGCAATGTTGTTCTGAAATTGAACGGATCAAATATTCTTTTTAGAGATCGGTTCTTTCGATCGATCGATCGATCGATTCGGCTGAGTGCGCGACTCGAACGCGAGCAGACCTGTGAGGGCAGACGTCGTTGACGGTTGTGTCCGTTTTGCGAATTTTCAGTTGTTATAAACGCATTGAAGTAATATCCAGGCCCAAGGTTATTGGCAATTGTTTTTTGTATAATACTTAATATATTTTAAATTTATACTCACGGAAGCGTGGTTTTGTTTTGTAATTGGCTAATTAAAATTGTTTTTGCCTATTAATTACTATTAAGCTATAATTTTAATTAAATAGATAAATAAGTATTGCATTTTATAGGTATTACGAGTTCTTGTTAAGAAAAGTACTTAATTTTTGAAATTCTAACGATAGGAGCATACTGCGGTACCTACCGATAGACTTATGATTAGAGCTTTGCAATACTTAGTTACCATATTTCGTATGTTGATAATATTGTTACGTTATCATAGGGTTTCCACGCGGACGAAGTGGCGGGCGGCCTCTAGTATTACATATATACAAGATACGCGTGAAAAACCTAACCCCTTCCTTAGCAGTCAGATATAAACCGACTTCAACCAGATCTCATAATCAGAACCTAACAACCCTTCTCTTTCACCTTAACTCATCAAATTACCCTTAAAATGTATTCTTTCCAATAAATTAATCATCTATGTCGGTTGGCTCAGTATCGAATTATTCGTCCTATTATAGTCATTATTTGTCGCGCACATACTTAATGCAAATTTAAGACTTATGTGATTTTCTCATGGATAACGATTACCAGAAGTGAAAAAAATGAGACCACACGGAAAGCATCAGGTACAAATAAAAAATCATCAAAGTCGAACTGATAACCTCCTCTTTTTACATAAGTGTGCCTCCCCGTTGTCCTCCCCGTTGATCTACATCCTGAGATTGATACCTTGAGTAGACGAGTCCAACCTACAGTTGGCCCGAGATTTTATGTAACTTCAACTGTCGTTCGCGTTACTAGCGATGGTGCCTGTCTTCATTTACCCATGTTTTTGCTTTGTATATTCAACGTAACTTAAATGAAAATATTTTAATTACAATTCCACCGAGTTAGAATCGAGCCCAGAACCATTTATGTAGTAGGTGCTAAATGCTCTGTCCCTCTCGTCTAGTGCATCTACCAATGAGTCTATTCGAAAACCGTGTTTCGAATAGTAAAACATCGATGAAAGTAAAAAAAATAGTTTTTTTTATTATAGCTTAATAATTTTTAACCTCACAACTACAATATATTTGCAATCTTAAGAACAAAACACGTAGATTTCTATAGGTTTTATTTTTATTCAATTACGTATTAGGTACATGAAAAATTAGCAGTAAAAAGTGAATACTATTATTTTTGACAAAATTGAAAGAGCTAACTTTATAATTTGATAATATCACAAATGAAATCCAGTTATTTCAATTTTATAAAAAAAAAAAATATTTGTTACAGTCAAAAATAAAATTTCAAATAAAAAAAATGTTTCTACATTTGATTTTTAGCCCTTTCAGTACATAATATTGCCGACATAAGATTTCTTGGAAAAAAAAGTGAAACCTATGCAAATTAAACGATTGTAAATATGTCATGATTGTGAGCATAAAAATTATTAAGTGTTTGATAAAATTTAAATAAAAAAAAACTACCTTTATCAATAAATCATCATTAATAAATAATTTAAGATTCTCCTAATTGAAAATATGCCCGAAGGTCTTGATGCAAAATCACATCAAGATTATAACAAGATTATAAGATAATAAAATCCGATGATAAGCACTCCCTAAAAGATAAATTTTACGCGACGTATATTTTTCAGAATTTCAGGGCGACGGCTCGTGGGTTCAATTCCCACTCAACGAAGTGAAATATTTAATATTTTTATTTCTTTGTTCTGGTATCGAGGCAAAGCGAACAGAATATTATAATTATTCTTATTTTGACTTTGAATGCTTGCATTAATAATATATTAGCTACTGTGACGAAGGCGTATGGCGCGAGTTCTTCGTGCATGAGGTGACTTAAGTTAAACGAGTGCTGATAACTACATCAATTAATTTTTTCATGTTTACAAATTTGTGAATAACGCACAATCTATACACGTTATTTTATACCATTTTGAATATAGAATTATTCATTTTAACAATTTATATTTAAATATGTTCGGTAATCGATATTAAATAATGATATCTACATAAAATTAATAAAAATATGGCGCTAATACAAAATTATTGTTAATCCATATATTTAATAAGTATTATTTATATATTATTGTCATAATTATTAAAGATTATTAGATCAAATCACATTAAAGTACAAACATTAAATAGCGAGTGGTATTTTAAATAGGTATTTGAAATTGTATATTAAATATAAAATATCTTACCTTTTTCTACCTTTTTCGAGGCCTGTCGTATCGCAGGGGATAAGCGAGCGAGTGTAAACGCGACAGGTTGTGAGTTCGATTCCTGCTCGAGGAAAATAAATATTTAATATTTTAATTTACTCGCTCTGGTAACAAGGCACAACGAGACGTTTACTTTCGCCACTCGACACACAATACCTCCAGAACACGAAAAGTGGGGAACCGGACAACTTAACGACGTGCAACGGCCCAGCGTCTGACCGTAGACGCGAGTTGGAGGAATTATTTTCATTTTCTCGCCACGGTAAGAAAGCAAATCGCGATTTTCGATACTCAAGTTCAACACGCGATGTCTCGAAATTCAGAAAAAACGGGAACGGAGTATCTTAACACTAGATTCCCTCTGCCTGCCTGCTTAACGGGAAAAAGCGTGAAACGTGATGCTTGCTACATGAAACAAATAAATTAATAATGTTAAAACTATATATGGTTAAATATTATTTCACATATAAAAGTCCATAAATAAAAGTTAATTTTGTAATAACGAAACTTAATATAATTCTGAATTGTGAAAGCCACTTTATATAAACGTGATAAGTGAACCTTGACCTTAGTACTGCTCATTTAAATTAAATTATTAACTTATTAATTTTATCTATCTTCAAACTACAAAGTGCAGAAATTGAAATTTGTAATTTTTTTATAACTTTCCATTGGCCCACAATCCAGAAAACGGTACGGAACCATCGGTGGGCGAGCGCAACTTGCAATTTACCGGTTTTTATAGTGTTTGCCCATCGATTTCTCCGTGATTAGTGAAACGATTTTTTTTCTCTCATCTCACCTTGCTATAAGGGATAAAGCGTGAAGGAATATGGACGGTGGACCACTATAAAAAGAATAACAGAGTTACATGATTTAAGCACAATGGATAACCATTGCAGAAAAAACTATGTTTGATAATTTATATAGATAGAAAGAGTATGATCATTTAGATCTTAATTTAAATATTTAGTAACAATTATGTTTGAAATTAGGCAAATCTTCAAAACTCTTCTTTTTGTAAGAGAGTTCTTCCAGATATATTTTGCATACATATTCTTTATCCAGTTTTCTAATAATTACGTTTGTGAAACATACACCACAATTTACCCAATCCGAATTAAAAATCCTTAGGTTTATTTTTAAATATAAACTGTTGTCTGTGTGAGAATTAAACCCACGAACGTGAATAATTTAAAATCCCACTACGAAGGCAAAATAGAGTTCTAAGTTTTTTACTTTAAAAAATAGGATTCAACCGGGTGCGAGTTTAAATCCAATTCAGATTTTTATAAGAGTTCTAAATTACTATATTTTCCTAAGTGTGGCCTCAACATATTGTTGAGACGAAGAAATGAAAATATTCATAAATAATAATTTATTTCCCAGGGTGGGAATCGAATCCACAACGCAACGATGGCCTCAACAATATGTTGAGGTCATCGTTCGCTCTGTTAACAAGGCAAAACGCGGTGTTGCGTCACTGAACACGCAATGCCTCGAAAATTCGGCAAAAAGTGGGAAACGGAATGTCTTAACGCTAGGTTCCCTCTGCCTCTCCTCCCGCGTGATACATCATGAAGCTGAAAAAAATATATAAATAATATATTTCTTCGCTATGGTAAATAAGCAAAGCGCGGCGTCCACACATAACGTGTATAGATTTCAATTTAAATTATTACAATTATTTTAAACAATAAAACAAAACGTTGCGTAACAGGTTTATTGTTATACTTGTCTCTTTACACAATATTTGCTCAACATTTTTTTATTTTATATTTCAAAATAAATAAGTATAATATAAGCTTAAAACATTTGTATTCGGAAAACTAATAAAAAAATATATTATAAATATGGACATTCTTTAGCTCATACCAACAGTTCCGCGAATAAATTAATACTAGATACCATTTAATGAAAAATATAAATACGTAATAAGAAGCACTTATAACTTAGCTGTCTCCAAAGCATAAAAAAAAACTTTTTTATAAAAATGTATAGTCTATGGTATTTGAAATGTCAAATTCTTAACAGGCCTGTGTTAAAATGTGCTCTAATTTAAATTTGTGACTACATTTTTATTTTTATTTTGTTCTACTGAAACTATGACGTTAATCATAATGCCTTAAAGGCCAAAGGTAATTAATTACTATCTATTGTGCACTGGCTTGGCTAGTTGCATCACAATGAATATCACAACATTCTCAAAACGATTAATTAAATTAGTATAATTCTAAGAAATCTTCTATAATGCTAATTATATTTTGTGGCGAATTTAAATGTACGTGATGCGTTCCTTCCACTTCCACGTAACTAACGTCCGCCGATTTCTTTAGTTTCTCTATAACGTCTAAGTAATAATCCAATCGTTCCCACTTTTGCCCTGGTATGGCTCTAATATTCAAAACTTTGCATTTCACATTGCCAGCGTATTCTAACGCAGTTTCTATAGACATCATGGCTAGGCCGGCTACCTTTAGCCTAGGGTCCCGTTTGAAGTAATAACCTTTCTTCTTTATGTGTGCAGGAGTAGGAGCAATACCCCTCTTCATCAAGACCTTGCAGTTCTCTCTAGAGACTGATCCTTTATACGCGTCACATACAATATCTATCATCTCGTCATAACTGTAACATGGTATTTTTTCTTCTGGCAAATTTTCATACTCCAAATTCTTATCGATCATGCCCGCAGTATTTTTGACCATATGTTCAGGGGCGCGCACCGCTGGACTCGCTATGTCTATACAAATAATTCGGTCTACTTCATCGGGATAAGTTGCTGCGTACATAAAACTTAAAGCGCCACCCAACGAATGTCCTATTAAGCTGATTTTCTCCCATTGAAAGTGTTTAACAATTCGTCGCAATAATGATATACCATCCCAAAATATGTAATATAATAGGCCTTTAGGATAATGCGTGGAAAGACCGTGACCCGGTAAGTCGATGCACAGGACCGATGTGTTTGCGGGAAGAAGTGGAATAAGATTGTCCCAAGTTCCAGCATTATCCTGCCAGCCGTGGATGGCAATCATGGGTTGCTTGTTCCGAGGACCCCACCATCGACCCGCTACGTGGCCCCACGGCACGGAGATCTCGACCTCTTCCACTGTAACTCCAAGAGGTAATTCTGAAACAAAAACGTTGGCCCATTAAAATAGAGTAATATTGTTAATATTAATCTATTGTTAAAACTCCAATAGAACAATGATTTCACGCTGGAAATTAGGCGAAGACAAAAAAGGCAACAACATTTTTTAAGAGGCCGTCGTGGCCTAGGGGCATAAGGGTGTGACTGACACGCGATGGTTGTGGGTTCGATTCCCACTCGAGTGAATGAATTATTATTTCTTAATATTTTCATTTCTTTGCTCTGGGACCAAAGCAAAAGCCCGACGTTGAGTTCCGCCACTCAACACAAATTGCCTCGAAAAATTTGACGGAAAGTGGGGAATGGAGTGTCTTATCACTATGTGCCTACGCTACTGTGTGCGGGATACAGCGTAAAGCTGATTTCTCATCTTGCTAGCTTTGTAATATAAAAAAATGTTTTAAGCGCTTAAATAATTAAGCGCTGTATGTATAAGCATATAAATTTAATTGATTAAGAAAAAAAAAACCATTTAAAAGGAATTTAATGAAATATAATGAGTATGAAATGAAAAAGTGAAATGTATGTATGATAATGAGGTCAGTGCTAAGAGTGATCACTAAACAACGTAAGATCAGTAAATTTTCTTAATAATAACATCATTTAGTCGAAGCCGTTTCGTACCTTTTTAATTTCACCTTCAATATTTTATTTTCGAAATATTTTTCTATCAACAATAATCGTGTTTCTATAGGGAAAAGGTTCGAATAACTTTATTACATGAAGCTTCATGATTTATTGTTTAAATTTACCACAAGTTACTGCTCCGAACTGACCTTTCAGGTCCTTACCTGACATACGTACCTTTAGTTTCTTCAAAAGAAACTACTACTAGAAACTAAAAAACTAGAAACTTAGTATTTTTTTTTCATAAATCAATATTTTACAGATTCACACTTATCTATTAATGGCAATGATAGTTTTGAAACAGACCGGAGCGAGCATTTTATTCCAAAAAGGGTTATCACTATTAATATCATTAATTTAGCTTAAAACTTTAACCAATAGTTAAAGAATAACTATAACCTTTAACACACATTAATATGCCTAAATAATGTTAATCTACCATTGACCTCACACGACATTACGTATATCATTATTGGAAAACGTAAAAACAATAGTCAAAAAATCTAAAATAAAGCTGTGAACAATTTTGAACAATACAATATCGAAGGCTAACGATATTTTTTCCACCTCGTCTCCTTTAGATTTTGCTTAAAATTATATGTATCTTAACTTATCTTAATGTTAAATCATCATGTTCTGTAAAATTAAGGTTAATATGAGGTAAATTATATTATACAAATGTTAATAATACATTTAAATCTCATCCATGTAAATCAAAGCGCAGAGTAGTAATATATATATATATATATATATATATATATATATATATATATATATATAT
>DWAN01006447.1:0-10463 GCA_018230445.1 Heliconius hewitsoni | reverse complement strand
GACGACAAGAGCTCAATCCGCTTAACTTTGTAGTTTTGGATATTTAAAATATGGGCTTTTTTAGGCACTGGGCCTTACATAGGTCACCTACCTTACTTATTATGTTAAAATTTGTAATGTTTCACTTGATTCCCTTCACGGCGACGTATGCCCATAAGTTTTTATTTTTAATGTCTTTCTTCTCAAAAATAACGGATCCGTATAATACTACCTTGTTGTCCGTCTATTTGTCTGTCTGCCCGTCCTTTTGTGTGATCTGTTTAAGTGTCATCAAGCTGAAATTACTATCAGATACAGAAAAAATTGAATTTCAAGTCAACTCAATCAAAAGATCAGAGCATATGCATTAATAATAAAATATGCTAGATAATCAATATCATAGGGTACTTCACACTTGCCTACAATTATAAAATTTGGTAAGAAGTGAGCACTTATACACATACAATTGATTATTGTAGTTCATTTCATGGGAAACGCATACGTCCATAAATTTACGTAATTTAGTCATAATTTTTGTAAGTTGTACTTCCCAATGATAAATTAATTTAGTCCGACCCCCTCGATAGGCGAGCGATTTATTTTATTTACACGTCTTCTGCATGTTGCTGATTAAAACAGGATATAAAAATTGTTCTCAATCGATTTTAGAACTAAAAATTTAGTAATATATATATATATATCTCTTTATATTTAGTGTTTAATTAAGTTAGTATATTATGGGTTTTTATAGTATATGGATAACACAGAAACATTAGCCTACGTTCAAGCTTTGGTACAGTATTCATTTCTTACAATATTAATTCACTATTTATTCTAAATCACAACAAACTACTATTACTATTGTTATTCAAATTTATTCAACTATGATATCTTAGTACATTTGATCTAGGGCACGCAGATTATGTTCACATATCGTACGTATAAATTACAAGCTTTACAAGAATTTAGTATCCTGCTGTCACTGTGTGATACCTAATCAAGACGTACATAAATCACTCTTGTATCTTATTTAACATGTTTCCACTTTGATTAATATATCTAATATCTTATATTTCCTGACTAAGAAGAGTCTATTTTCTGCGTATAAGATATCTTTCTATCTTTTTTTTTCAGCTTCACGCTGTATCCCGCACCCAGCTGAGTAGACAAAGGGAACATAGTGATAAGACGAGACGTTACAATGGCTTCAAGATATCTTTCGCTTTAACTTTAAAATTTTAATTATGAAAGCACTCACCAGAGTAATGAGTCAAAATTGTTTTTACTAAGATACGTACGGCAGAAATTATAATGACGTTAACAGTTATCTGTATTTACTATAAAATTGTAACGGATCGGTGTCTGTACATAAAAGATATATATAAAAAAATGTTATTGGTGGCATCCAATAACGTAATGTAGCCAAAAACAATGATTTTTTAAATTTTTGTCTGTTTGTCTGTGCGTTTGTTCACGTTAATCTTAGAAGAGGCTTAACTGGTTTAATTACAGTTTTAGTTTGTGAATAAAAATATTATAGATACCATTTAAAAAAATGTTCTTTGACAAAATTGCTATAAATTATTGTTTTATTAAATTAGCTAAAACTTTGTATTGTTTTTAAATTAATATTATTAGAAATCGAAAGCAACACAGATTTGTTAATTAATAATTATGTTGTTCAAACGGGCGAAGCCTCGAACTGGTCTTTAGTGTTGCTATATTTTCGATAGAAAACTAAAAATAGAAAAAAATATTACAAATAATAACAAAATAACAATATAATCTTACAATATTGGTGTATTTAAATTTTTCTATCTTCAGTATGCGATTGAAGTAATTGAATTCAAAATAAACCTTACTAGTTTATGTTAGTTAATAAATATAGAGATTTTTTTCAGATGTAAATAAATTACGGAGCCATCACCGTAAGTTCAGCTGCGGTCACGGAAGCAATTAAGCGGTTTACTATACTAAAGAGGGGCTATTCAATGATTTTTATACACGCCTGTAAAGAAGGAGTGGCAGATATTGTGATTAACATCAAATACACATAAAATCGATTTATATTTATGTGGTTGAATTGACCGAGTACTTGGTGAAGGTCGAAGTCACTGTCAAGATCATGATGAAGGCTAGGCTAATCTAGACCTGCACTACATGGTTGATATAAATATGTTTAATTATTTGGATTTTTTTCATATTTAGTTTTTAGTTTCACTCTCTATCCTGCATGTAGCAGGGTAGGTAGAAAGAGCCTAGTGTTAAGACACTCTGTTCCTTACTTTCCGCCAAATTTTAGAGGTGTGGACGTTCCCGCCACTCAAGTGGAACTCCACGCCGCGTTTTGCCTGCACTTCCAGGGCGAATAAATGAAATTATTCATAGTTATCTATTCCTGCAATTCGGTTGCCTGGAAGAGATCACTTTTAGTGATAAGGTCGCCTTTTCACATTTTATTATTCTATAAGCTCTTGTAAATTCTGAGTTGTATTGTTGTTATGGCGTGAAATAAAGAGTTTTTATTATTTTTTATTATTATTTCATTTTCTCGAGTAGGAATCACATATTCAACCTGGCGCGTTTACAGAGCACCTGTTATTTCAACAGTTCAATTAAAATTTAAAATTAATATAGTGAAATTATGAATAAAACTTTATATTTGTATCACAACAACAAGTATTTCAGCCTTTGTTCGTTCAATACAAACTGAAGTACCGATGTGTAGCTATATTATATTTGATAGGCGCCATTTAATTGCGACACTTACTGTATTAATACGTATTATCCTCTTTAAGTACTATTAACATATATGTGTGTATGTATGTACAGCTGTATATACAAAACAGTTAAAGTGAAGATTTTTAAAAGCCGTGTAGGTATGGGAAGCCACAGTGGTGTAGTTGAACATCACTTAAATCTAGTAAAAGTTCGTCTAGTAAAAAAATATTTTTTCAAACCTGATATCCAAATACACCATTGGATTTTACCTTCTCTTATATGAATAAGATGATGATGACATCAATTCATTCGCTCCAGGGGAATTACAAATAAAATTAATCTCACACCGTCATGAATCGGCGAATTTGGTAATAACTTAAAAAAATTGCAACCGACCACTTCCGACTAAACCTTCCTTAATCCTCAAGAAGCTTATTTCAACTTCCGCATTATGGAACATTATTAGGTTATAAATAATTCTTTTGTACACTGAAGGAAAACAGTAAAATATTTAGTTAAACAACTAAATATATCTCAAACGACGGTACTTAGTCGTCATCAGTGCTTACGTTTACAATAAGGATATAGTAAATTGTTAGTGATGAAGACTTTTTTATACGCGGATAACAAAGGTAAAAGTAGCATCGTAGAGCATTTCTACAGTCTAATTTATTTATATATTTCATTGTAAATGGATTTTACTTTCGAATTATAATAATAGTGATAGATAGTAAGTTGTCTCTACAAAGCGCGTCGTCCAATTATGCCTCTCAAAACGCAATGCCTCGAGAATTGTAATTAATACATGTAAACGGAGTGTCTTAACACTAAGTTTTCAGATTCCCTCCACTTTACCCTGCTAAATGCGAAGTAAATCGTAAAGCTATCAAAAAGTTACGTTTCTACTCTACTATATAACTCACATGAAGCTGAAGTGAAAAATAATTATATAATGCATACATAATTTTTTTTAAATATCAGTATAAGAATGTTGGATAACCTTGTAAAATGTACCAAAAATTTATATTTTAAAATTTACTATATTATAACAATGATTAGGAATATTTCTTATACATCCATGTTTTACTGTAACTTTTAATTACGATTTCATCTATTATTTTCGAGACTTAAACACATAAAAGGAAAAAAGCCAAGTGTCGAGGCCACTCAACACGCAATGCCTGCAGAATTCGGAAGAATGTGGGGAACGGAGTGTCTTAACACAAGGTTCCCTCTGCCTACCCTGCTGTGAGCGGGATACAGCGTGAAGCTGATGTTATGTAGGAAAATGGGCGATATAAAAGAACGAAAATACTACTAAGTTACGCGGAAAGTACCAACCGACGAACATATTATCCGATATTAAAAAATAATGACCACAAAATGTATTTTTTATTTAAAATTCTTATTAAATACTAAGCATGTTCCGTTTACATACGACAACTCTAATTAAAGACCTAATTTTCCGATCACGAAGCGTTTGAGGCCGGCCGGTATTTGCATAAAAAATAAAATAGTCAGTCAGTTGCAATGATATCAAGCTACTATTAATAAGTAACAATTGTATATCTTTTACACAACGTGTGAGTTTTAACGTGACTGGTTGTGGGTTCGATCCCCACTCGAGGAAATCAAATATTTGCTAAAATTTATATTTCCATTTCTTCGCTGTAGTGTCGAGGCATAGCGCAGCGTTGAGTTCCACTACTTAATGCGCTATGCCCCCAAAATTCGACGGCAAGTGGGGAACGGAGTGTCTTAACACTAGGTTCCCTCTGCCTACCCCGCTATGTGCGTGAAGTTGATTTGATTTGATTTTTGAAAGAATGTATAGATTAGTAAGTACATTGTAAATATTGGATGTATTTAACTATAACGTATTCAGTTTGTATCTGACGATAGGTGACGATAATTTAAGTAGGTACATTAAAAATGTATTTCCCCGCGCCGCTGTTAAGACAAAATGCAACGTAATACGCAGAGCATGTCCTTAATAAGACGGAAAATGGGTACAAATTCACTCATACAGCATGGTAGATAGACAGAATTTATTATAAAGACACTGAACTTAGTGTCACTTCACTTCATTCTCCAATTTTCACTTCACTTTCACAATACTGTACAATTTTTTATAATTCATACAAATCAATACACGTGATATTCACACGAAAGAGAAAATAATATCAATTAAGCAGCTATTGCAGTGCGTACTGTCATATCGTAATGAGGAAACGTGACTTTTCCTACCATAAATCAAAGATTCAGCGAACTCAGTGCGGGAGGACGTTGTTTCTTCCGACATGTCCTCAAGCCAGATTTTTCCTCATGTCTTTCACGACTATAGAATGCTAATGGTGTCTAGAAATTTCCGGCTTAAAACTGTTTTGGCCTCAACAATTGCAATTTTTTTGTTGAAATTAACTTACTACTCATGATGTAAGATCATTGAAATATTTAGTTTAACCTAGAACTTTTTATTATTATTATTTTGTTTATTTTCTCATTTTTAGCAATGCTTTAGTAAGAATTTTTAACGAATTTACTGGTCTAATGTTGTAATAAATAAACTAAATATATAGATATTTGTAAACCCCACAAATAGCAAAAAAAAATGGCAAAATGTGACAATTGGAAATCCAATTGATTTTAAATTCCACAACGGCATTATTTTATGATATCTATACAAAAATATTTTTCACTTTGGTTTTAAAGATTTAAACAGATATTTAGGTTTTATACCTTTAAAACTCGCTATGGTAATAGTAAAGTACTACAGGCTAAGGTGATCGAGCCTATCTTCACTTACTATTAAGGTATTTATATCCCATAAATTCTACGACACTAACAATCATTGATAGTGTACTTAATATTGTTATGACGTTACTAAAGCTGCCCGATGGTTTTAAACGAAAGCGTAACGTATATGAATATTAAAAAATAATATCCATTTCATTGTTCGAATATAGTAAATAATTTTATTGTTTCTTTTATTTTTCAGCTTACTAAATTACTTTTCTGGCGTAACTTAGTAAAATCAACAAGAAAAAATTGTTTTGCAGCGATGTATGTGATGACTCTGATGACGCTTCTACCTCAAGTAACAGCTAAACGCTGATTTTTGATGTAGCTGATAGCGGAATCAGTATAAAAAAAATTACAAGTGCAATACAAAATCTCAAATATAGTAAGATAAGATAGCGGGAACATATGGAGTTTAGGCTCACGCATTGAATGTCTTGTCCTGTTTAATGTGCAATTTATATTAAAAACCAGTTAAAGTACCTAGACGATTTCCGAGGTTTAGTCATCGTGTCTTTGTATAAAGACAAAGGTTCACAGATAGACTGTGCAGGCAATAGTTAATTCTTAAATACTACCAAGAAGAATGAAAAAAATCCAAAAAGCCGTAGTGGGAGGCCCAAGGAAGCTTCACGCCTGGAACTGAGTATATTGGATCAGATCTTTCCCCTCCACAAAATTCTTGGTTGAAAACCAAAAAGAAAATCCGTGTTTATTTTCTCTATTGTTTTTTTGGATTTGGAAAAAGCTTTTTACATTGTGAAAGAAATTATGGTAGCTGTAAAGTATTTACAGTGATCCTTAATGCGAATAGCACCTGGCATATCACCAAGACTTTATGTGCTTGGTTTTTCAATTTCTATTTGGATAACTGTCACCAAGGAGTGAAACAAAATAATATGGAGTGACAATAAGCGACCTGAAGATAAACTTGATTGTTGTACACAAATGATTCAGTGCTCTTTGCATTATCAGAAATTCTGTGAAAATAATGGTCTGAGCCTGAATGTAAGTAAGACAAAGATTTTGGTACTCGAAAGAAATAAAGAAAGGTTAGAATGAAAGATCAACGTGAATGGATCAGCTATTAGAACGAGTGAATGAAACGGTATATTCGGGAAGTATTTAGTGAAGACCTTAGCTGCGCTAATTAAACGGCGAAACGTCAGCGTAGATGCAGCGTAATGGTATTACAGAAAAATAATGCTTCGTAGGATATACGAAGTCAGCTTAAATGACCGAATCCGCAATTAATTAATTACACAAAATGGCAAGTACTAGCGAGGATGTCACGGTGAGAATGATGAGATTGAATCACGACAGAATAACAATAAAGATTTATGAAGAAAAAGTGAGCGGTAAGAGATAGGGTCTAAGTTTTATAGTACCTTACTTGCATTAATTTATATAAATGGGTACGTACTATTTGAATATCTAACCCTGTAACCAATGACTGCTTAATTTTTTTTATTAATACCACAATGTATGCAATTAATCTCGTTAAATATGCAGTTTCTTTTAAAAAGTTATAAACGCCTGTGACTACGTTTCTAATGAGGTTATTATGAAGTAACAGTCTTATATTTTTGTGCGTTTGTTCGGGTTACGTCACTATTTCTACAATACAATATCCTTATGTCATTCAGTTGCTTTTACCCAATTTACAAAAAAAATACTAAGAAAACTAGGCTGCAAAAAATAATAAATAACGTGATACTTGTATTACAAAGCTAAAAATTTTTATGCTGGACGGTCCAAATTGTGTATTAAACATTTCGATGTGACCCATTGTACTAGCGGTCAGATTTACTTCTCACACATAGAATGGGCTCTAGTACTAGTACTCTTAGTTATTTCTATTCGACAACGCGGGCGAAGCCGCTGATATAAGCTAGTTATTAAAAAAAACCTATTTATAATAAGTTTTATGATTGCAAAAATCGGTCATATTTGTACCATCTATCTGGTCTACATATCTTTATTGTTACAATAAAATGTAATGACGCAAAAATACTTCTTGAAGAGTGTTGAGTGTTTGTATCTTTCATTGAACGTAAGATGCTCTTAAAGTGATAACGGCTACTGTATAATTACAAACCTTTTTGCATCTAACCATTTAATAGGTAAATTAGGACTAAAAAGCAAACTTAAAGTTTTGGATGGCAGAATCTTACGACGTGCTTTGTCTAGTGAGAGTTCAAATTAAACGCAGATTTTAAACCAAAGCCTAAAAATAGACGCCATAACGGTACTTTTCCTTCCAAAGTAAGTTTGATCCGCAGTCGGTGAAATCAATCATTTTTATTTCCTTGCGGCCGTAAAAAGAAAAACAGAGAATGGCGAGAACTTCACAATTATTTATACTAATTTGAATTTGTGTAATGTTCTGATTAAGTTTCAGTAATAATCAATAAAACAATAATTTTTCAGCAATTTTGTCGAACAAAATATTTTTTATTGATATCACTTTTTAATTTATGAATTGATTTAAATGAAACAAATACTGAATATTAAGGGAATTTTGCCAAAATATAATAGTGTAAACAGTTCGTAAATCGGGCTTGTTTCTGAAATTAGCTTAATGTACAAATATATACATTAAAAAAATCATTGTTGCGAGTTTTATAACAGACAGCGATCAGTTACTATTTTGTTATGTGTAAACAGAAATTGGATGCTTGACCATTAATACTGGATGAAGTACAAAAAATTTCACGCCACTTCTTGATAATTAAATAAATAAATCAATAATAAAAATAAAATCAGCTTCACGCTATATTCCGAACACGGCGAAACTCAACGCCGCGCTTTGTCTCAACACCAGAGCAAAGAAATGAAAATATCAATTTTAATAAATATTTCATTTTTCAATAGGGATCGAAGCTATAACCAGTCACGTTTACAGTCAAATACTTGAATTAAAAAAGCTTTCATTATTATAGAATTTATATATCACAACCACGTGTATCTCTTCTGCTTGCAATATTTAAATTTTAATAATTATTACAATATTCTGTATGAATATATTATATATATATCAATAATAATGAACAATAATTACGTTTTGTTGGTTCTTATTCTTCTAAACTATTCACTTATGTATGGAATGTCACAACATTTGTATAATTTGTGAGGTGATTGGATTTTTAATGGTTGTGGTCTTGTGTTGTCTGTCTTAAGTGACATGGTAATGTCCTGTGTAATAAAAAGATGTATGTAGATTATAGATCTGCATACAGGATTAAATACAAAAAATTGCAAAAGTGGAACGAAATTATTTTTCTCTACTTTATAGTACTACTCTTGATGTACGCAGTATAAAATGAAGAAATTAGGCCTCAATTTATAGACGCAGATTTTTGTATATTTTTCTAGAGTTCTTTTTAGCTTCACGGGGATGAGCGGGATCAGTACGAGATCCTGCATGTAGCCAGAGTAGGCCGAGGGTAACGTCTGGACAAGGTAGTATTAAGATACTCCACGCGGGATATAAAATTTACTGTACCCCGTGGTATACTGTTTAGTTAGTGTTAAAACACTCCGTTAGGTACTTTGGCGGCGGGGCTCAACACCGCGCTTTGCCTTGTTCCCAGACCGAAGAATTGAAAATATTAATAAATAATAATGGCCTCTGGGCCACGACGGCCACATGATGCGTTTATAACACCTTAGTTACTAAATAATATTTCATTATATTTAAAAAGATAAATAAGTTATACAATAAAGATATCGCACGTTTGTTTGCAAACGGTTTGATTTAATTACAGATGTTGTAATACGTCTTAATAAAACATTACATGTATTATCAAGATTTATCTTTGACGTAGAGCAGCAAATGCAGAGAGAACATAGTGTCACTCCGTTTTTTGATTCTGAACGACTACGAGATACGGTTACTAATATTATTTAATTATTTATAGTTATAAGTCATTGTTTAAGGCGCGCCAGGCTCAAACATAGTATTTCATATTAGACATTCAGGTAGAATGTTTTCGTGAATAACATATTCACTTTTCAGTTATATAATAATATAACTTCGTTAAATTTACAGGTACGTAAAAAAATATATATGTATTGATAACTGTTCCTGTTAGATCACCTTTCTTTTCACGTCTCTCTCTCTCTTTTCACTTTTACAAAGATTTTTTTATCAAGTTCTTGCTTTTTTTTAATCTTAAAAAGGTCGTCAAATGCGCTGTATGTGGGTTCGATTAAATCAATGGAATACATTCAATTCATTCAAAAGGAATGAAATAATTAGTATTTTCATTTCCTCGCTCTAGTAACGAGGCACAGGCGTTGAAATCTGCTACTCAATAATGCCTCGAATGTTGCAGAAAGTAGGTAACGGAGTGTCTTGATGGGAAAGAAGTGTCTTAGCACTAGGTTCCCAGGTTCAGAGGGAATCTTACCCTGCTATGTGCGTGAAGTTAAAAAAAATCATTGCATCTGACTGCAAACTCGATGATTGTGGTTGTATCTGTTGATTTTACAATTAACAATTTAATTTATTTTCATAGATTGGAAATAAAATGATTACATTTAAATAATTGACATTTTCCCGCACAGGTAAGGCAATTTCAGAAAAGGTTACACGTTACCATACCTTATACTTTGAAAGTTATAACGTAAAGAACTAGCATGAAACTGAAAAAAACTATATCGTATTTATTTGTGAATATTTAATAAATACGTTGTTATATCTCCCGTTCTATAATAAACCTAAACAACGTTCTTCTTAACCGCCAATACCTACTCGATTTCTTGAATGAGCAGCCGTTTGTATATGTGTGTGTAATTCTTAACAAATGGTGTTTTATTTTGCAATGATAATTTTATTAATTATATTGTTTGATAAAGTACTTTTCATTTTTGGGAAAATCTCTTTTGTTTTAATTTTGTATTAGGCTTTGAGGCCAGTCGTGGCGCAGCGGCACAAAGTGTGACTGTAAAACCGACTGGTT
>DWAN01006446.1:0-10464 GCA_018230445.1 Heliconius hewitsoni | reverse complement strand
CTCTGCCTACCCTGCTGTGTGCGGGATACAGCGTGAAGCTGATTTTATTTATTTAATTTATTTAATACTTTATATTGTTATTAGATACTGATCACTCTTTTGTGTTGTGATATTTTTTAGAGGACTAATAAGAAATAATTTTAGTTTATAACAGAATACTTTAAAGAATGTGCGGCAAACCTGGATTGGAGCCAAATTTTGACTCATTTAAAATTTTATGCAATCGCCCTATTTTTCTCAACTGAAACGGTTGCACGCGACACTATGCTACGTTGATTGCCTCACTTATTTATTTTTCACACATCGAAAACTATGTTTTTTTAAATATTATTAAAATTGACAAATTCGAAAGCCATTTCTTATATATATAAATAGTGTACATTTTATGTAGCTAGCATCTGAACAAAATTGCAATATAATAACTCCATAAATAAATTTCAAGTATTTAAAAATGTAAAATAAATAAAAATAAAGTATTTTAAATGAAACTATTTTAACCGGAGTAATCGTGTATATTTTAGATTATACATTTTGGAAACCCGACGTTTCTGGATTTTTTTCTGGAGAAACTCTGTGGAGCATATATTTTTGTTTTATATATTTGTCTTTTAACTGGCATTAAAAAAAACTTTTTGCTATGCACTAGAAAGCTATTGTATATTTTTGAATGTACCTAAAGAGGGACGAGAAAATTATTATTATAAAAACAGTAATTCTGTTTTAAATTGCTAATCTGAGTAAGCTAAATTTATAGGCAAAAAAAATATAGAGCCTATTAGTTATACTGTATAAAATACAATTTTTTAGTAAAAGAAATGTTTTTAATATAATTTTATTTATTTACATAGAACAGAGCATACGCAAAAAATAAAAAAGTATATTGTGAACCCTCTATCCTGTTTGCTAAGTTAATGTATTAACCTACTCTAAAAAACTTAACTCAGCTTCACGTTTTACCCCTAGCGGGGTAGTCAAAGAGACCCCCTTTGTACCTACTCTAAAATAAGTAAATACTTGTTTTCTAAAATAGAATGCTTCTGTTCCTTTAAAAAATATACAGTGGAATTGGTAACCTCCTTTTCTTACAGGAGTCGTTTAAAAACAGATATGTAAAAAATTTTTATAGTGTTTTTTAAATAAATCTCTTAAAATTAAAATAACTGAGAGTCTTATTGGACTACGATCCTTTTGGACTATACCATACTAGAAATATATTAGACTATATAATAAAAAAATAAAACATTAATTCATATTATTTTTAAGTTTTATTTAAATAAAATTATAAGTACATTAATTAAATATCCCTAAAATATGACTTTTACTTTCTCTTACTCAATATTCCATGAATAAAACATGTTTTGAAGACGTGAGACGTCGTCGCTAGCCACTCGCGGGTAAGTGTTCATTGTGCATTTAATTAATTAACATCATCTCAGTCGCGTGCCCTCACTTTTGACTCACTCTCGACCGAGAAAGACTAATGTAATAAGCGGCAATAGAAAAAAAGCGGATACTCTAATTGATGAACGTGAACAAGGTCCCGGCCGTGAATGATCGCTAGTTGAATTAGACGACACGAGAAATTATAAAGACTTGTTTTTGTTTTTCTAAAATGTTGACAGCAACAAAAGATTACATAATTATAGATACAAAATTCATTATATACGAGTATGACGCAATTTATGTTGTTGGTGTTTAAGCATATATATTCTGCAATAAAATTTCGGTACGAGCAAAACTGGGCTTAGCACATAATATTTTTTTTCGTTTCACGCTGAACATAGCCCGGTTAGGCATATCGAACCTGGAAACCTAGTGTTAACTTAAATTTTAGAAGCATTGCGGATTGAATGACCGCTCTGAAAGCCAGAGCGAAAAAATGAAAATATTAAATATTTTATTTACTCGTGTGGGGATCGAACCCACCACCTATCACGTTTACAATCTGAGCTTTTGCATTTTTGTGAAAAATTATTACACACAGGCCCACTCGTTACCACATAGAGGCAAAGGCCTGTCTTTTTATAAGTAACTCTACTGACCAACATTATGAATGAGTCAGAAGAAGCGTCCCATATCGCTGATTATTTATGGGAGCAGTGCAGTTAGTAATTGCGGTCGGGACCTCGCCACACGCTCGTTTATCTAATTATTGGACGGCGCGGTCGCGACCGTCTGCGTGTACGTAGTACGTTTGAAATCCTTTCAAATATCTAATTATATTATTTAGTTTTAGTTACGTATTTTTATTTAATTTCTCTTTAATTTAGTTAATAATTAATTCATAAGTCCAATGGTTAGATTTCTACCATCTGTGAAATTACATAGAATATTCAAAAATAAAACTTAAATATTCGTACATCTTTTATAGGCAATTTATTAATCACCTAATATAAATTTTCTTACAAAAGTTTTTTGAAATATCCGTTATCGCTTCTATTCAAGTATAATAAACACATTTTTAAATATGTTTTTAATTTAATGATCCTTGCAATCTTATATTAAAAACTACTTTAGTTATTATAATTATAATTACTAAAATGAGGTTTATTATATAGGAGATTAAATTTCATTACAGCGTCTCATTGCTTTAAATATTACTAGCGACCTAGACACGACTTCATTTATTGCTATAGGTATTATTGACAAATTGTACGGAATCTTTACATAAACTGTAGCCTACGTGTTATTCTGATCTTACGCTACTGTAAAGTTTGATGTTAGTCGGTTTATTATTTTTGACGGAGAGTGCAATAAAAAACAAACTACCGCATTTATAATATTATTCTTGTAAAATTATTATTCTTTATTTACAAACAACCACTAAGACATTTTTTTATATAAAATATTTTCTAACTCTTTATTAGTAAGTATATAGAGACCAGTTGTGGGAGCGTTTCCCATTCGAGGAAGTAAATATTTAATATTTCATTTCTTCGCTCTGGTGTTGAGATAAAAGCGCGGCGGAAAGTCAGGAGTGAGGCTCCCTTTGCCTACCTTGCTACATGCGGGATACAGTGTGAAGCTTAAAAGTAACATACAAAAATTGAAATTTTATTTGAGTATATATACTTTGAGGGATACCTTTCTTTATTGAATACAGCTACCAAATCTGAAATATGGATTAAAGATATAAGAATCGCAACGAACCATACTGACAGTGTCTAGGATGCTCAATGTTTATGTGTTCTAATATCTATTTGATATTCCAATAAACTACTCAAATAAAGCAAAGATGAGTCAAGGGCTGAGTTATTTAGCGACAGATGGCAAGTTGGCAACGGCGACCGCTTTAGTGTGTGTGTTGGCGGAGACAATGCCTCTAATCCGTGTCGCTTAAACCTGCAGGCCTTACCTCGACTCCTACGCCTCGCTGCTCCGTTTACTAAACAACTGAACTCAGTCAAAGCGGATTGCCTACTATAATAATTATATACAGCTAGCTACATGTTAAAAATAAGGATTTTTTTTTCTTGTACACCGTAATAGTGGTAAACGAGAATATAGAGGACATTTTTTATTAAAATATCTGAAATTTTGAAACGATATATTTTTTTGGAAAAAATCTAATGTGATATCTAAAGTATGTGATTAAAGTTGTTTGCTTAAAACAGCTGTATTCTAATTTACGTAACAGATTTCGTTATGTTATTTATTCATGAGAAATGGCCTCCGAGCTAATGAATGAACGGGCCACGCTGCTCGCCCACGGTAAGTTCATTCATACAGGGCCCTGCGTGGTCGCGAACTGCCTCAATGTCGACCTACTATACCACGTATTAACAATATACGAAAAGATCTTTACGCAACTCTACATTGTATAGCTTCATATATGATATTCACATATTGATATTCAGTGATAGAAATTGAATAAAAAATACAAATTAAAAATTACTTACGTGCTACTTAGTTATTGATTTGGGTGCTTTCTACAGGTTTAGAGCGCCTAATAAAAATAATTGGTAACAAATTGGGCAAACACATTTCCCATTCAACAGGTTGCTTCATAAAGGTCAGAATCGATATGAAATGGCAGAGTTGAGAATACCAGCAAAGCGGCACCGCAGTATGAATGAGAGGGAGGCAAGGGTGGCAGTGGGTGGGGGTGGGTGTGGGGGTAGGGGGTTCTCAGTGCGATTTTCGTGGCCATGGGCATATGACGTCCGCGCTGGCAGGACGCGTGCGCAGTAGACGCCAAGGTTCAAGGATACGGCATCGATCGGTAGAGGCTCGTTGTTCGCTGCCACGGCCACACACTGCTCAATGGTGCCTCCAATGCAACTGCCACGGACGGACGTTAAACGGACCTTCAGACTGTTGCAGTCATAACTAAACGTTACTAGTTTTTCTCTACTTAATAAATTTGTGTTATTTTTTTTATATATGGTTTTTTTTATATTCTGTGTACACACAGAATATAAAAATCTACTTGTATCGTGTTACAGCAAAAATATAATTTAACGAAGGAATAGCTTTTTTATTTCTTAA
The DNA here is from genome assembly GCA_018230445.1 of Heliconius hewitsoni. Classification (NCBI taxonomy): domain Eukaryota; kingdom Metazoa; phylum Arthropoda; class Insecta; order Lepidoptera; family Nymphalidae; genus Heliconius; species Heliconius hewitsoni. The sequence goes on along the minus strand of DWAN01006446.1, from coordinate 5,976 downwards.
ATATTTTGTTGTTATTAAAGGCATCGCGTTTAATACAATTCACAATGCATTAATAAGTACCTACTAAATACGGCTCAGTTAAAGCCGTATCAAAAATGTTACTCTTGAAATAAAACTTAAATGTACGCGTAATCCGCCGTAAATAAGAGACGCGTGCGCAGCGCTGATTACATTAGTATGAACCAAGCACAGCGATAATCCAAGAGTGGCTGAAATACATTTTTTTTATATTCATTTATGTAATATGTTTGCAAATTATTAACCTGATTATGATTAATAAATACTAATGTTGGACAACCTTTAATTAAAATAAGTATGTACATTTATTGAAAAATGCTAGGATAATTAATAATAATACATTATACCTTCTTTTTTATCATAGTTAATTACTTTTATATATGTAGATTTAATTATATGACGAAACTATTTACGCATATAATCCATACATTAGTTTTACACAAACGTTTTGTTATCAGACAGATTTTTAAAAAATATCAAAAAAATTAAAAATATTAAGTTAGTTAAGGATCAACGCCACTGGTAGTATACTGATTGCAAATGCAAGTATTGCAAGCGCGTGTCAAATTGCATCGCGCCCACACAGCTACGTCTGCGGCTGCACATCCAACTCATGATGGCAACATTATGTCGATAAGGGCTGCTCATTTAATTCCTTCTATTTTTCCACTTGATTAAGACAGTCAAAGCAGCTAATTAAACCGGTTTTATATAAGGTCTCGTTGTAATTATATTCCATCTGAAATTAAAATAATATACGACTGGTTTTTTTTTAAATATAAAAAACTTACACCGATAAAATTATAAAGTTCTTAGTAGTGTGCGCGCCATTCATGATTTTCACATCTATTACCAAGAACAGAGCTAGGGGATGGGGAAGGAGGCTGCCAGCGGTGGAGGTGGAGGCACCTCCCTATTTATGAATGAGGGCACACGTCATACGTATCGATCGCAGCGCGGCCCCAGTTAAGGTTAACATACAAGGGCAGCGTCGTTCAACAGGTGGCTATTTGACGCACGCTCAAAAGGTTTTCGCAAAACTAATACTTTATCACTTCAATAATGACGTCATAAACGATGATAAGCACTGACGTTTCTATTTATCATATATTATTATTGAAAAGCTTATCTAAAGCTCTACATTATAATAAGAGTTTCGCACAGAGTAAGCTTTTGCGTAAGTCTTTTACAAGGTTGTTGTTTTTACGTGAATAAAATTTATTATAATTAACATATATAAAAAAAAATTCTATGTAATTTTGAAATTAATATGCTTAAATTGAAATGGTTATTGTAGATTAATAGAAAACATTATTAAATTTATATTTAAATTGTTTATTGCTATAATTTAGGTATAATTGAAGTGAATAACACGGAGGGCGTTATGGTGCTCACGGTGAATGAAATATTTATTATTTTTTATTTCGCTCTGGTAGGGAAGCAAATCGCGTGTCTGTCTTAACGTGTCTTAACACTAGTTTCCCAGGTTACCTCTGCTTACTCTACTATAGGTGGGATGCAGAAGAAGAATGAATGAAGCTAAAAAAATAGAAGTAAAAAAGAAAGAAAATGGAATTACAATACAGAATTAGTTAAAGTTAAAAATAGATATTTTTGTTTAAACTAGAAAATTTTATTAAAATGCCATAATTATTTAGTCATAACAATCCCATCGTCTCAACAAATTGCTTTTATATTCTAAAATATCAAAGCAATTTGTTTATTGTAAAGGTTAATTAAACAGATTTCGTGTGTAAATAAAAAATATAGGTATACATTTTATTTTATACCAAAGTAAATGAGTTTATTTATTAATTGTAATACTAATATCTAAATAAGAACATAACTATTATTATTAATAGTAGTTTATAAAATTTTGAAGTATTTTCAATGACGTATTATGTTCAATTTGTAGAGGAAAAACCAAAATACGGACAAAAATTACGTATTAATAATGGAATATTAAACTACATCCATCGGATTCTTTCAGACAGATCTCAACTGATACTTTCTGATAATGTAATTAATATTCTTGTAAAAATATAACCCAAAAATATGTATTCATAATAATGAAACTTTAGTGCAATCAACAAGATCGTGCGTCAGGCGAAAATGGTGAATCGTTCCACCCTGAGGGGGGCTCTGACGTCATTTAACTTCCACCTCAAACTCCCATTGGCTCTCCACTTCAAAACTACAAGTGATACACGCTTCATAATAAACTAGTGAATATATTTCATTCAAAGTATTGCAAAACAAACAGAATCAGACAGGTATAGTGAGACGTCTAACAGAAAACGTGATTATTGTGGGTTAGATCTCTACTCGAGGCAATATTTTTTTATTTTCATACTCTTGTAATTTAAAGATGTTGCATTCGGTGTTGCATTCGGTCAACGCAATAATTGAATGAATGAATCCTAAAAACGGAGAATTTCGACTCTGCATGTTCTCTTTACCTACCTTATGTCGTAAAAAGTGAAGAATATATATTTTTTTTATTTTTTAAAATGATAAAAAATTATGCTATGTTTATATTAGGTTCACTACAAACAACAACATATGTATGGAGGATAACCTTGTATGGAAGCAAGTAGTGACGTGATAAAATAGAATATTGATGCTGATGTAAACGGTAATGATGTATATATGAAATTTTACCTAAATATCTATTACGTTCAAACATCGATGGACCATGACTGAAGCGACTGCGATATGAACATAGTCTCTATCTATACGTCAACGGCGTTATATCTGGATGAAATTAGTTAGTTAGGTGTTTTCGAGTGCAGCGTAATTATAAAGGTGACATGCCCGAGTGACGTGCGCCACCATAACGTATGCCAACATTGTTTTTCGATGAGATTGGCTAATTTCGCACCCCACGTCACTACTTTCCGATATTTTCACGTAGATTATTTAGCCGATACGTAGTACTGTTAAATGTTCTATTCGTTTCTATTTTTGAGAAAGACCTAATATAAATATTTTTGTCCGCAATATGAAGTTGTTAGTAATACATTTTTTTTATTTAATAATATTTCAATCACGAAGTCTTAAAAACGTAGTTACTTAGACGTGCAGTAGGTATGTGTACCATTTTATATTTATAGATACGACACCAGCTTGCCAAAATTACAAAACGATGACATTTAGCTATTGCTCTCTAAAAGTAATGTGTCATAATGCCAACCCGATGAATAAAACATTGTTAACAGGTATAATCTTTAAAATTAAATTTGTATTATTAAGATTATTTTCTTAATATTGGATAATGTAGCAGTATATCTCTAATGATGTAATCGAATAATCTACTCAAATCTAATTTTAATAATTTTACAAGCCATCGTCAAATTTCAGAGGCCTAATACGCTTTGCCTCGACACCAGGCTGAAAAAATTTAAATATTTAATATTTCAATTTCTTCAATATAAATCGAAGCCACAACCTGTCGCGCTTGTGCCCATGCGCCACGACTGGTCTCACTCGAGGGAATATTTATAATATGATCATGGTGTTCGTCGTTCTAGCAACAACAAAATTCACCGTTGTTTTCCATCATCTAGCACACATTTGTAAACTGGTAGAAATTGGAGTTCTCCATGCCATACTCATAAGTATGTGTAAACAATTTTAGACCGCAATAGTAATAATTGTTTAGTCACAAGAAGGATACACGTGTGTTATACTGACTTGCAATGCATACGCGAGCCAGACGTACACCCACCGACAGCACCGACACCGGTACCGTGGGAAGCACTAGCCAACACAAAATTGTTTGCACGCATCCAATAAGAATGCTCGAAGTGACATGTTCAAACTCTACGCATGGCCTACTGAGAATAAGAACATATTTAATCAATGTTTTGCTTATGTACTTTAGTTAAAGAATTTTATATGTTTGTTTCACTCCTAAAGTACTTATATTAGAATTTCTATAAATAAACAAGTAAAGTCTGGAAATTTTTAATGGCTTTTGTACAGGTCCATTGCTGTAATCAACTTATATTCATAAATGTTGTGCTCTAAGACATGTGACGTTCATAAGAAAATGAACAAACTAAAAGTAAAGAAACAGTCATACCATTAAAATAGATAACGGGTATTAGGATACCGAGCCGAAATAGAGCCCCGCCTCCGAACTCCGAACCAAAAGTAGTCAAGGTAATAATAGAACGATCCCCGCAGGGACGTTTCGATCTCGTGATTCACCTGCTGAAAACTCGATTGTTCGCATTTTACGTCAATCGGTTGCGTGGTGTTTACGAGCGGCGCGGCGCGGGAACGTCAGCTGACGGCCAGGAATAGCCCTGACATGGCGGCCACGCTATGCCGCTATGCTGCGCCCGCGCACCCACAAATAGCGCGCTATAATTAGACGCCGGTGAAATCGTGGGTTTGTTATTTTTCTTTATCGTCTCCGTTACGCGATAATTGGGTTAGCCGCTGCATGTGGGCCTGATCGGCGTCGGCGTGTCTCGGCCACGGCGGACACTGCGCCTCGGCCATTGTCCTTAAAGCTTGCATTTTATATAACAGCTGAGCTTACATATTTTTAGCAAAGTTTTAAATAATTAGTTAGATTTTGTTTGTAAAATTTAACTACGTATTTAGCTAGTGTATATTTAGTTACTATATAGTTTTAGTTCAGTTCAGTTCATAATTTTTCTTCTATGAGAATGACATAATATTTTTTATTTAAATATGTGGATTGTAGGTATCAGTCCAATTTCAACTAAATCTATGGCCAAAATCTAGATATACCTATTTTAAGAACCTTGTATTAAATCGAGTTGATAAATTTAGGAATCTATTAATACCTGAAAATTGACGGATCAATATGAAATTTAGCATAGTTATAATTTACACATAGAGATGGCGTGCAGAGTGCTATTTTTTTTTTAAATAATTGACAAAATTACATTAACTTAATTTAAAAAACATGACACTGCCATAACTTTGACAATACCCACTGTTATATAAACTGCTATACGAGTGTGGTACGTTACTATGGCAACGCGTACTTCACTCGTTAACCTCACGTCACTTGGTTCTCTAATAATATTTAATTAGGTGCTAATATAATATATTAATATTATATGTTATTTTAAATTAATTCTTCGCGAGATACAGCAGGGTAGATAGAGGGAACCTAGTGCTAAGACACTCCGTTCGTCATTTTTGATTTGATTTTATATGTAATTTTTTACTTTTATATTGTAGCAGGCACCAGTTGATATGTCTCCTAAATTTTACAACTTTTACGCTAAAATCCATCTATCTAGATGCATCTATGTAAGTAATATTTAAATCATTTATTATTTTTTAAATAATATTAAAAAAATACAAAATAATAAATATTTTAATTAATATAAAAAAATTAAGCACTTTTAATAATCTAGATTTGAGAGATGGTCGAGAACTTGTTAATCGTTAGATACATAAGGAGAATAATATTTTTCTAATATCATTATCTAACAATACCTGGGTATAATTAATATAATAAATACTAAAAAGCATATATTTAAAAAAATAACCTACCTATAATAGAATATAATAGTATCAAAATTGAACATTCGATTCTACCACACAAAGTCATGTTAGTAATGTACAAAATGAAAAAACTCTACATTTCTTATATCTATTCAAGGCAGATTCCTAAAAGACAGATTAACTTATAGTTAAGCTAAAACTGTTCTGTTCTAAAAAAAAATCCAATTATAGTTAAAGTTATAAGAAAGAAGGCAGCCGTACTAACTAACACTCTACGTCAATGAGTTGCAATATCTTTAAATATACACTGATCTGTGATTTACTTATTTATAGAACGACTAATACCTGCTATAAATAAAACGCCAGTAATGTACACTAGAATCAAGATTTCTACTATAGTGGATTTTAAAATTAAACTGTAATAAGGTTATATATATATATATATATATATATATATATATATAT
>DWAN01006445.1:0-10465 GCA_018230445.1 Heliconius hewitsoni | reverse complement strand
GACACCATCAGTACCAGGATGATCCTATTCTAGGCCGGGATCACACGGCACAAAATTATATTTAGGTACATAAGCATTATTAAAAATTAATATTAATTATTAATATGTGAGGTAAAAACATTTTTACAAAAGTTGTAGGGCGGAGTATGCAATTGGACACAGGTGTAGTTTATAGACAGAAAGTCGGCAGAATGCTAATATTATGGTTTAGTTATTAAGGTATCAATATCACGTTTGAGTTTTGAAGGTTCTGGACACCAATGATCTGTATTATATCCATATCTATGTATTCAATTTCACAACGATCTGGTATATCTCTGTAGAAAGTCTTATAAAAAAACACTGAAACTAAAAAAAAAATTGCAACAGTTGCTTTGTAGGGTGTAATGGCATAGAATGTGACCGTAAACGCGATAGATGTGGGTTTGTTTTAATCTTACGGGAATTGGTTATTCAATAATTTTGCTTTGGAACGCGCAATTTTTTGATAGTGGAGAATGTGGTGTTTTATCACTAGCTTACTCGCGGAATAATCCATGAAGCTTAAAAAAAATTGAACATATTTTTACTGCTTAGCAATGCAATAGTGAATATTATACATCTATAAAATACATATAGTAGTTAGTATAATTATGTATTTTTATTTGTTACAGGTATACTTCCCATATTGCCATTGCTGTATTCAAAAAGGTTTATCAATCGACTGTTGGGTATTAATACGTCTATAATGAATTTTTACCTTCTCCTATCAGTTTCTCACGAGGGTTTGTTTATGGTTACATTGATATTTAATGTTAACTGCTGGATGTACATTGAATATAAAATTCTAAATCAAAGAAAATTAAAGGTAATTAAATATAAGATTAACATATTGTATACTATACAGTCCGCGAGGTTTCGCTTTGCATTAGTGCAATTGGTAATATATGGTGTGAGTGTAAAATATATCGTTTGGTCTGAACCTGTTTATACTGTTTTTTGAAACCGGCCTAAACATTTTATAGTGATAGCCTAATATGCTTATAATTTAAAATTTTATATATAGTACGGTTAACAAGTCGTGGCCAAAAATTAAATCTTCTAAATAGTATAAAAACAATATCTATTTGTAATATTTCAGATATCTGAATGTAGTTTTGAAAACGATGGCACACGAAAAGGTGACATAAGTTTGGTTCCTTTGGATAGAAGTATCAACAGTCACGATTTTAGAAGGGCTTTCTTTTTTGTATCCTTTTTAAAAGCCTGTCTACCATGTAAATTTAAAATATATTAAAATATAAATATCAGCTTCACGCGGTATCCCGCACGCAGCAGGATAGACAGAGGGAACCTAATGTTAAGACACTTCGTTCCCATTTTTGCATTGCGTGCTGAGTGGCGAAACTTAACGTCGCAATTTATCTTGACACCAAAGCAAAGAAATTATTTTTCTTATATAAATAAATATTTCATTTCCTCGAGTGGGGATCACAACGAGCCGTGTTTACAGTCGCATAATGTGCCCCTGCGCGACGACTTGCCTCAAAATAAAACTGGAACCATATTAATAATATTTCAAATACCGATAAAAATATTTATAAGAAATAACATACACTTTCAGTTTTCAAACAGTTTCTTTTTTAGATTATATCAACTCGACAAGAACTATAATTATGTTAATATATCTAACTATATTATATGTAAACAAGTTTCTTAAAGAAAACATCAGACTTTATACATTATTCTAGCTTATTTTGGAACTGGAAATGTAGCATCACTAAATTCGTTTGAAGTCAGATGGGTATTGTGTTTTACCACTTCTTTCCAGCCATTTATTATAACCACATTGATATTATTCAAGACCCTATCACCTTTTTTAAGCGTAGCGTGCACGTTTAGAGCAATACAACGTTTGACTAAGGTAAATAAGACAATGTTACTTTTTTATTCTGTATGACGCAGTTAAGACGGAGGGAATGCACTTAAAATTCCGTTCCCTACTTTTGTATGAAGCAGTGGAATTTTTGTTACCAGAGTGGGGAATAGATTTTTTTTTTCCAAACCCACAACTGTCGTGTTTACAGCCAGACGATGAACCATTGCACCACTGTGATTGTTCAAGTCATTGTGATTTTGAACTTTTGTCTTTGTTTTTTTTCTTAAATGTTTTGGGATAGCATGGTACCTGATGAATAATAATAAAAATAATTATTTAACCCCTTTAACAATTTAAGTTCAAGAAATCATTGATAAATTGTGTGTTATTTTTTGTTTTAGGCACCGCTGGATTGTCTTAATATGATTGTTCTCATATTTTCAAATATTATGGGTCTACATATGCTTTACCATGTGAAAAATACAGGAAGTTGGCTCGAAATAGGCACTTCAATCTCACAATTTGTCATAGTTCAAGTAATAACATTATTTATTGTGTTAATTAATCAAATAGCAAAGGTTCTGACAGAAACTGAACTGTTCAGTTTTATATTGAAGTTATTTAAAACCAGAAAGAAAGAAGTGTAAATGTGTTTTGTAATAAAACAATATATAGTAATTTATTCAAATTCACAATATAATTATAAGTATTAAAATAAATATATAATTATTATACTCGTCACAATAAAGCTGTTGTACCTTCTTGACTGTGAGTTTACTTATTTTTATTTCTAAAACCCACTCAGTTTAGAAGTAGTCTCTAAAATGACTAGATTACTTACTATCTCCTTTGTAATTATTATTTACTAATCAATTATATAATATTTCGGTGAATCGCTGTGAACGAAATCTAAAATCTATAAAGGTTCAATCAAGCTATGGTACCATTTATAAAGAAGAAATAATCCCATTACCATAGTACGACAATTTTAGGCTTAGAATTGTTTCACCTTGCTATTATTTATTTAACATTTCATATTATTTATTGAATAGAGTAAACATAAAAGAGTGTTACTTACATTTATAATTAGTTTTTTTAATAATTACAAGAAAGAATAATTAGAAAATATAATTTTCCAGATAATATTTTATTTTTGTTACTTTAGGCTTTATATTGTATTTTTTTAATAAATAGGTAGCGTAATACCAAGCGCAAATAGATTGACAATGACAGCATCGATTACAGCTGACTTTTAGCGCTCATCACATACACATCTGTCATGTGTCAGTTGCTTAATTTATTGGTTTGGGTAACAGCTTAACGCCGATTCTAGTATATTTTTCAAAACCAGCGACATAAAGCAATAACAAAAAAATTGCGTTGTATAACAAAAAATATATCAAAATAACTTATATAGGAGATTTTGTTTTGTTACTTGCTATTCTGCTAGGTTTAATTGGTTATTTTCATTTATATGAGACAAAAAGCGACTAGGGAACTGTTCATCAAATTCTGTAACGTTATTTGCAGACCTATGTCGAAAACAAATGATATCGCTTGTACTATTAGTGCTAATCATGAGAGTGAATCGTAAGTGTTTTACTTATTATTATATAAAAATTTGATTCTACATATATAAAAAATATTATATTAATTTTCAGATACAAAGGTGAAAAGTTAATAAGTGCTGCAGCGTCAAGAAATAAAGACCCTATACTACAAGTTTTAAAACGATTTATAATATCTGACTCTGAGCAGCTTGAAGAGGAAAGCCCTTTATTTTTGGAAATATCATCAGGAACAGGTCAACATGTAGCACATTTTGCACCTCACTTTCCTGGTGTAAAATTTCAGCCATCAGAATTTGACAAAAATGTTTTTGGCAGTATTTCTTTTTATGCTTCTAACTGTCCTACAAAGAATATCCTTAAACCTATGTTTATTGATATTCAAAATAAACTTTCACAATATGGTTTTGATGAAGAATTTGTTGATTACATGTTTAATGCTAACATGATCCATATTAGTCCTTTTGAGTGCACCATTGGATTATTTCAAAATGCTGGCACCTATTTAAAACCTGAAGCCCTCATGATCACATATGGTCCTTATAGTAAAGATGGTGTAATAGCACCTCAAAGTAATATTACTTTTGATGCATCATTGAAGGCAAGAAATCCTTTGTGGGGCATAAGAGATATAAATGATCTTGTTAAATTGGGTGATGAAAATAACTTGTCACTCATAGATACTATAGAAATGCCAGCAAATAATATGACTTTAATATGGAAAAAAAATTAGGCATTTTTGGTTGATATAATAATATGTAATATCCTTATATATTATTGTAAGTCTTGCTTATACCAAATGTTTTTATATGTTGAACTTATTCATATTTTTAATTGCAATACAAAAATCTATGACTGATAATCTCCAGGACCGCTTCTTACATATTAAGTCAGGGTTATAATATAAGTTTTTGTATATATTTCATGTAATGAAAATTTTTAATACACTTGAAAATATAACGGTCCTTTTATTTAACACCAATGGATTGTAATGGCTTTAGTAAAATAATAAAGATGTTCAAATTGAAAATTTAGTGTTAGCGTAAAATACTTAAAACTATTGAAAATTTAAAAAAAACAGCTTTGTCCCAAAAGTGCAGGATAAAAAATGTGTCATTTCATAACCACTATAAAAATATATATAATATTGTTAATGATCAGCTAACCCTTGTATTATAATTTGTCATATTTTACTGATATTTCAATTTGTATCTGAGACCCAGGGACATGCAGAAAATTAATAAAATATCACAATTACACTAGGCGATAAGTCAGGAAGGGTGGTTTTCAGACACTTAAACTATACAGAGGCCATATTCAAGGCGAACGCAGCCCCCAGATGAACATTCCTGCAAACTCGACATCGCAAAGGTCAAAGGTCTTTGACCGTGTCTGGCAGAGAGCTCTTTATCAATGTTGCCGTTATATGGACTTTCCAGGAGTTAAAGCTATTGGGTAATCGGTTTCTTAGATGGACGCTACTGCGTACTGCGCATATATACTTATATGCCTGCGCATATATACTTATATGCCGTTATCGACGGTGTATGCTCGTAAAACAAATCTATTAATGCTGTAGGGAAAAAACACATTCCGACCAAAAACTTGAGATTCAAACGTTCAACGTAAGGACAAAAAACATGAGTTTCAATCGCTCAGGTCGTCACTTTCCGCCGAATTCTGGAGACATTGCGTATTAAGTGGCGGAATCCAACGCCGCCGCCGTGCCTCTCAAGATGGTGTAGTTGTCCTATGTAAAACTTCAAATTTAATTAGGTATTATTTTTGTGCAAACTAACATTTTAGTACATTGACAAGAACATACATATAAATATTCGGATGAATTGGGAACCTCTTCCTGTTTTGAAGTTGTTTGAAAAGAAATGCAACGATGAGGAATCTCCTTGCTGACGAAAAGCGGCGGCTTTTTCCAGGGTCTGCCTGCCTGCTCAACCTACTATACTTTGTACGGTCTTTAGTGTCCTCGGTGGTTAGACCGTTGGTTCTCATGTCCTGCATCACGATATCCAATCAGCGCTTCCTTGGGCGTCTAAGAGGACTCACTTTAGGGATTGATATAGTAAGGCACTTGCATCCGGCCATGACCAGTGACCGATAATAGCGCTTATTGAGCTACCCAAGGTACCTGAACCTTTCCGACTTAATTTCTTGTTCAGGACCTATATGGACAGTGCTTGATAGTCCGGGCTCCCGCAGGCCATGCACTCTGTCTTTGACACATTTAGTTTAAGATCGCTGTTCTCAAGTGTACCCTTGCAGAGCTTCACTTTATGCACCAGCATCAGTCGCTGTTCGTCAATGAGTGCTATGTTATCAGTATACATCATTACCCATGGAGGCTGGTCTTGTGTGTGAGCCGAGACAGTATCGAGCACCATATTAAATAAGAACAGACTAAGAACCGAACCTTGGTGAACCCCATTAGTAATATGGAAGCGTTTAGTGTCGCCAACAGTAGTCCTAACCATAGTGGAGTCGTGGTACATATCTCTGATAATCTTTATATATAGGCCTCAGAGATCCAACCAGATACACTGACGAGGCACACAGTCAAAGGCCTTCTGCAGATCTAAAAAAGCCACATGCAGAGAGAGCATCAATGTTCTGAGGGCGAAAACGGCGTCCATAGTGTCCGATCCTGGCTGAAATCCATATTGAGACTCAGAGATAGTACACTCGTGGCGGAGCCCGAGGTCGATCATGCGCTTGAAGAGCATAAGAGGGGCATTAAGCTCATGGTATGACTCATAAGCTTAATGCCCCTATTACTACCATAATCTTGAAAACTGCCCCTTCCCTTATAAATAGGTTTATTATGGCTAAGCCGCCACGGGTGTGGCATCTTTCGATCGGAATATCGTCACAGAAGCGTGACTACAAAATAGCGTGCCCTGGGGACCTCTGACTCAAAGACATTTTGCGATATTTTGCGTCACTTTATCCCGGGAACGTGCCAGTTTGTAAATAAGCTTCTGCTCCTCCACAGTTTGAAATTTATCATATAGCGAAGATATACTCTCACTGCGGGTGCTCTTTTACTGGCACCCTTCGCTACTATATGTACTTCAGTCTGTCTTCAGGAGAGTTGGATTGCTCCCACTTCTTAAAGTCATTCGACCACCATGTCTCCCTGTCGATGACCCGTCCTCCTCTAGAAAGGCCATATGACACCGTCTTTTCAATAAGTAGTCATTTGCAGTTGAGTGGGATTTCTGAGGGTTCTTTTGGAATAACGTATTTACGACATAATACTTTCTCCCTCTGTATTGCGAAGATCGCGCCCAAACCGACCGACCGGCTCAGCAGTCTTACTACTTACGTGACGTCCGTTCCGTCTGGGTACTTGCGACTTTAGTTGTGCGGGCCGGGCTACTTGACTCGGTAGCCTTGCCTGCAGGTTATCGCAGGTGCAGGGCGATGTGCCTGCGCATCGTTTAGCCACACGCCCTACGCATACCTTGTTTCTGCTCGTCTCTTTACAGTTTACATATAGCTGCGGATGACGGTTTTTATATGGAGCAACTGCTATCTGATCTTCAAAACTCCTTTGTTGGGAAAAATCTAAAACAGGGGAATATGAGAGATAAAAAATGGGAACGACAGGTAGAAGGGGAGGATAGGAAAAAGGAGGGGATAAAAAGAAGGGGACACGACTTTTATGGACTGGATGGAGGTATAATAAGTGGTGGCTCCATGATTCGTGGTCATGTATGCCCAAGAACAAATATCGGACAGGTATTAGTCAAAGCACTCTCTGTTATAATAAATTATAAGTTTTATCTTGTAACTTTTACTGTTTAATTTACTGTATAATTCAAGAAAAACTAACTTGTTCATTTCTATCCGGATCTCATAATTAGAATCTGTCGAAAGTTTCACTAAACTATGCTTGAAGTCCTTTCTAATAAAAAAAGAATCATCGGAATCGGTTCGCGTGATACTAAGTTACTTAACCATTTGTCGCGCAACAACCTTAATGCAAAATTTAAGACTTATGTGATTTTCTCACAGATACCATTGTCAGAAATTTACCAAATTAAAATGGCGCAAGGAAAGCACTAGCTTTCAAAAAAGAATCATCAAAAAATTGGTTCACCCATATTGAATTGATAGAGGTTATCAAGAGGTTTTTCCTACAGAAGTCGGCAGCAGCGGCAACGCAGCTTGCGTTTTTAACGTTGTCTGGCAACTTAGATGGGATTTTGGTTGGCAGTACTGACAAAATGTCAACTGTGAAAGGTTGTCGTATTATCTATCGCTTAACAATTTTCAAATCGTTTATTGTCACTAGAATCATTTGAAAATTAATTTCATTCCAATTCCATTTCCATTCCATATTGAATAAGAAATATAAAGATGACCACTTTCGACACTGAATTTGTTATGGAGTTTTTTTTAGATGACACAGTTTCAACAATGAATAGACTTATCGTTGCTACAGCTAATGTTGTAAATGATAACTTAGAAAATATGACTAATATAACGGACACTTTAATCAAAGAAAATAACGATAGTCTTTCCAATATTACCACAATACCGAGAAGATCTACGACGAAGAAACGACGATCCAGACCCAGTAAAGTGATTAAAAATTTTTACGAATCAATTGTCAAAAACTTTACCGACGCTGATTATATTAAAAAGCTTAAAATTAGTAAAGCAACTGTTCAGGTATGTAATTTTTTGCAAACATTATATTGTAAACAATATATTGCGAGTTTATGTGTCATATTAAAATTCTTTTTATAGGCATTAATTCTGTTTATAAAGGAATATTATGAGAAACCGAACAGTGCAATTATTCCCTTAGACAAAAAGGTGCATGTGTTCCTATGGATAATAACTAATGATTATTCTTTTCAAGAAATTGGAGAAAAATTTGATTTGCACAAATCAACTGTTAGTTATATTTTTCATGAAATATCAACATTATTATCAGAACAAAGATATCAATTTATAAATTGGCCTTCTGTAGAAGAACAAAAGATAACAAATGTAAAAGTAAATAGTAAATATGGTTTTCCAAATTGTGTGGGGTTCATAGATACCTGTAGTTTCAAAGTGGGGCCTAAGAGAAAAAAGAACAATTCTGAAATTATTCTTCTCCAAGCAGTGTGTAATGAAACTTTAATGTTTATTGATGTCCATGTTGGTCAAATTGGGAATACTAAAAAACATAACTTATTTAGAGACAGTCCGCTGGCTCAAGAGCTTCAAAATTTTGTTGATATTAATAATCATATACTTGGGAATAAAGATTATAATTTACGAATGAATTTATTGACTCCTTTTACCACTGATGAGATATTTACCGATGAAGAAAGTAAATTTAATAATATACATCAGGCAGCTTGTATCTATATTGAACAGGCATTTAAAATATTTAAGAAAAGATTTAAAAAGTTAAATCATATTGATATAAGTAAACAAGAAGCTATCAGTACTGTAATAAATGCAGCGTGTGTTTTACATAATTTTATAATTTTACATGAAGGGAGCCCCTTAAAAGGGGATCCAATATTCACAAGTGATGTTGTCACTTTTGATGTAAATGTTGTTACAACTGCAGCTGAAAAACGTCAGTTTTTATCTAACTATATAAATTTTATTGAAGAATCTTAAACTTTGGGAGACCAATTGTGAATATGTATGTATATAAAAAAATAGATGTAATGATTATAGTAAGAATAAGATATATTGTAAGAATACATTTTTTTTTATTTTTTGAAATTTGCAATACGTCTCTGAATGAATACTATCTATATTAATTTCAGTTTAAATAATTTCTATGTAATGAGAAATCATATTACATTGTTTTGTTTTCATTTACGAAAAGATTATTGTTTTTTATAATTTTTTTCAGCTTTCTGGACATAACAGGGTAGGCAGAGGGAACTTAGTGCTAAGATACACCATTACCCACTTTTCGCCAAACGGCGGAGGCGGAACTGAACGCCGCGCTTTGCCTCGACACTTGAGCGAAGAAATGGCAATATAAATTTAAATAAATATTTCATTTCCTCGAGTGGGGATTGAACCCACAATCAGTTGCGATTACAGTCACATACTTGTGCCTCTGCACCATGACTGGACTCTAATGTATATTTAAAAATAATAGCAATTTATTAGTCCTAAAAAGGCAATTTTTACATAATGAATAGAGAAAATCTTAAACTATTCTTTGAGCTTACATATAAAAAAAGAAGTTAAGTTAAGTAGCCATAGAAATTAATAAATCATTTTAGCTTTTTTCTGTAAATTAACCATTGGGCAGTAGGACAGCATCCTGTCATATATAGTACATAAATTTAAAAAAAATAATAATATCAGCTTCACGCGGTTTCCCGCACAAAGCAGAGAGATAGTATTAAGACACTCCATTCCCCACTTTGTAACGGTGACGGACAATGACGGAACTCAACGCTGCAAATAAACAAAAATGAAAACATTAATAAATAATTCCTTTCGAATGGAAATCGAATCCACAACCGCGCACCGCACATCGCGTTGCAGTCATCCCTTTGTTCCCCTGCGCCACGACTGTCGTACAGCTCGAAGCGTGAAATTTTGTCATTAAAGAACTAAAATTGTAAACGATAAATATGATTTATTATACCTAATATATTTAAATTGCAAATGTTTAACGTTTGTTGTTTAATCCCCGACGAATACAGATGGTGGTTATACGTTTGACGTGTCCGTACATACAGGTGGAAGCGTCAGCGTTCATTTTTTCAGGAGCAGCATATAGGGAATAATATTTCAAACCCATACCTAAAAAAATTAATTAAGTTACGATGTTTAACTGTACTGTATTACGTGAGACGCAATTACGCATAGATATCAATAACGTAAACACATACTACTACTAAAGGTTAAACAACTTTGAACTTTGCCGCCAAGACCTACGACTCGATTTCGGAATGAGGCGTGTGCGACGATGTCCCTTTGATAGATTTACGGCTGCGTGCGTCGTTCTTAACAAATGGCGTTTTATTTTACAACGATAATTTTATTA
>DWAN01006444.1:0-10465 GCA_018230445.1 Heliconius hewitsoni | reverse complement strand
TCCCCCGATTGACACAATTCTACTGCTTTTATAATTATTTTCACCTAAATCTACCACAATTTATGTAGAGAAGAATTCATTGAGACAGTCGTGGCGGAGGAGCATAAGCGTAATATTGATCCTCTTTACAAACATTGAATGTAACATTAAGCAGCTGAACCCAAAAACAAATGTATTTAACCAAAAAAAAATGTATTTAAAATTAAATTTCTCAAAATTATTCCAATATACTATGAACTCGTGGTCGATCGATAAGTAATACACAATTATATAAAGTAGTGCTTTTAAAAAAATAATAAAATTAGTTTATAAATTATAGAAAAATCAGTAGAAAAACATATAAAAAAATTGTCGTCAAAAATGGAACCTCCTATTTTGGATAAGAAATCGGTTAATAAAAACATTTTCAAAATAATGTACCAAATATAGTTATGTATAAGGTTGATATCATTTTTCATTGTTGAATATGACTAATATGGACAAACAATACCCGGTTAATAATTAAGTGAGTATTTTTCCTTATCAAGTGATGAATTAGATATTAATAATATTGTTACTTTTTTTTTTGATTTCTGCATGATGCAGGGAAGCTGGTTCCTGGAGCTGGCCCTTAAAGGTTGACATGGTTTAATGACAATGTGGCAACATATTGAAACGCTTCCTGTTTAATTTACTACTATTTTGTTGTATTCCCCGTATATCAGGGCAGGCAAAGGAAACTTGGGAACCTAGTGTTAAAACACTCGGTTTCCATTAAAATATTCCTTTCTCGTCATTCCTTCTACGTTGAATGGCGGAACTCAACGCCACGCTTCATCTTGTTAGTAGAGCGGAAAATTGAATATAATGCATTCCTCCGAGTAGAAATCGAAACCATAACCGTCACGTTCAATAAAACGCCAGGACTTCAAGTCTAATGCCTTTATATGGGATGAATAGTAATTTAATAATATCAAAGGCCCTCAAGCCGCCCTGATTGTTTTACCATAACATGTTAATAATGCTAGTATCAAAACGTGGCTATATTGAGGTTTGAGTACTTTAAGGGATTTATTTATTTAAGTTTTTATCTTTTACATCTGTTACGTTGAGTTAACATTTTGTTTTTAGCTTCTCGCTACTTGTTTAAGTAGGCAGAGAAAAAATTATTAAGTCACTGTATTTTTAAGTCCTCTCCTTTTTTTAAGCCTGTATTTATAAATCGCTCTTAATTCTATGATTGATCTTGAGAGCGATTTTGAGATGCCGTTTCATTCACAGCTTTCATTAAAATGATATCTTCCGATCAATCTTAGGGTTAAGTGCGGTTGATAAATACGAGCTCTAGGGTTGCAGTTTGATTGCTTAGAAGCAATCAAATTTGATAGATCAAATCAAATGCCACATTCTGTCTAACCAATCCGTAAAGCAATTGACCGTTCTTTTAAATAAGAGTCGAACCCAAAACCACCACAGTCCAATACTTTACACAATATTACCTGTAAAAAACCGACCACTATTAATACAGATATAAAAAGTGTATAAGCTTCAAGGTTTACCCCGCACACGGCAGGGTAGGCAGAGCGAACCTAGTGTTAAGACACTACGTTCCCCACTTTCTACCGAATTTTGGAGACATTGCGTGGTGAAGACATCAAAGTAACAATTAAACCTGTGACA
Source organism: Heliconius hewitsoni (assembly GCA_018230445.1). Classification (NCBI taxonomy): domain Eukaryota; kingdom Metazoa; phylum Arthropoda; class Insecta; order Lepidoptera; family Nymphalidae; genus Heliconius; species Heliconius hewitsoni. The sequence goes on along the minus strand of DWAN01006444.1, from coordinate 8,806 downwards.
TATCTTTGATCATATATCAAGTCACAGATGCATGGTGCATATCTCCGAGTTCGAGTAATATTTGGACGTGTTCTCGGACGTTAGGTCTATCTACATACGAGTAGGTATCCTATATTTAGGGTAGAGTATCTGGTAGTAAATTTGGGCGCTCGCCAAATACAGAACATACATTATGTTGACTCGACAGTGCATGGGAAACGTTTGTTTCCGTTTCCTAACGTCATGAGAGTTGAGGCAAATATTTAAGTCGATCTTGTGAATTATAGCTATGTATTGTTGTATCCGTTGACTACTACTTTTTAACACGCACTAAGCAGGGTATATTGAAGGAACCTAATGAAATGTTCCATCCGCATTACCGAATATAATTACCGAAATGAAAATAAAACTTCTAGAACACGACGACCTCATGAGGTAGTTAGGTAACAGTTGACCTATGTAGGTGTTTTATAATAATTGGTGTTTAACGTATTTTACACATAAAAAATCTTGGAATATATTATTATAGTTATTTTGAATGCAAGAACAGTACTATTGATTAGATATAAAATTTTATTATAAGTATAGATATTGCAATATATAATAAAAAATATTAAATATGAACTTGTCGAAAAAAATTTAATTTCGTAATTTTTTTTATTTTGAATTGCAATTGGTACTTTTTTACAGCTACGCTTATATACCGCATATTACTGCAAGCAAAAGGAATTTAGTTTTAAGACAATAATTTCCCTATTTCTCGCTCGATCTTAGAGATATTACGTGTTGCGTGGCGGAACTCACCACCGCTTTTGTCTACCAGAACATGAAATCGAAAACTATTTATACACAGCTGTGATACCTCATGGACGCTTTACACTAAAACTTAAACGTTACCCAAGCCAGAATTCAATGAGACCACACACGCCGTCCACGTACGTATATATGCAGAGTAAATACAGTTCTCTAGAGTGTACTCTGTGATTGAAGCATGTTACATGTCCGGTGCGGGTCCATTTCCCCAAAATGCATGGATTTAGGTTACGTGCGCTGAGCTTTGTGCGTTGCGACAGGGTAGAGAGATAAGATGTGATTGCTGTTTTTGTGGTATTAAGTGTGGCAAGTCGTGGCGCAGCGGCACGAATTGTGACTGTAAAACCGACTGGTTGTGGGTGCCCACTCGAGGAGAGGAAATATTTACTTAAATGTATAATTCCATTTCTTCGCTCTGGTGTGGTGGCTAAGCGCGGCGTTGAGTTCTACCACGCAACGCGAAATGCCTCCATAATTCGGCAGAAAGTGAGGGACAAAGTGTCTTAACACTAGGTTCCCTCTGCCTACCCTGCTGTGTGCAGGATACAGCGCGAAGATGATTTTTTATTTTGGTGTTAAGATTTTGTTTTGGTAATATATTTTTAAAATTTTATATGACAATATAATTTATTATATATGTTGTATTTAAGCGCTTGTGATGTGCGATGGTAGTAGATATTAATTTCACTTGAATTTTATGTTTAAAAATTAGTCTATAGTTATATAGCCAATCTAGTTACGATGACGAGTTTTGTTTATTGAGCTGAGCTCTTACTGGTCAAAAATGTGTTTCATTGTAATGCTACTCCTCCTACACCGTTAAATCTACAGCTCTGAAATTTTCCAGGAACGTTGTAAACGACACGGCGATCCCAGCGACGTAGTTTGATATAATTATAATTGTAACTTTTGAGTTTATAATCAAAATGTATCCCATAAAGTTAAGGTGTGGAACGTTTTGAAATTATATATGTCAGTTAAATATATGCCAGTTTTAAAGAGTAATTTAATTCTAACTACCTGTTAGTTTTTTTTAATTACATTGCGCAACATATCTTCGCTCCACCCGCCGTACACAGCATGTGGAGGATCCTAGTTTTACAAGTTAATACATTTGTGAAAATAATATTCTAGACTTTCCTTATTTATTAATACGAAATCTATTTTTAAATTTGATATTTACCTACTGAAATATTTACACTGTGTCCCTTATCGGACGTCACGTGGATAAAGCGTGTCGTCTAATACAGTATCACGTAAGCAAGTTAACTGGAGCTTGCTAATATTCAATGTGACACTTTTGATGGAATCTCTTTGATGATAAATTATGTTTTAGGATAATATACATATATAGCATTATATACGGAAGACTCGAGATTGAGATGGAAAAAAAACTTAGAAATTAATCCATAAGTAACATTCCTAATCAATTACACTTAAGAACTCTATCAATATTCGGGGAAATTCACATGGGGAAAAGTATTATTTTAAAATATTTTTAAGATACTTGTACTCTAATTATATCGTAAAGGTATTTCTTAGGAAACGATTGAAGTGTCTATGTTTTCGTAATTTGAAATATCTTTAAAATTGAAAACCAATCTATAATAGATATCACTTGCTCCTAAAGGTTTATTAGATTTGTTCGAGAATTGCTAGCTGTGGAGGATCTGACTTTGACGCGTCGAACACACGAAAGCATTTATGCCGAAATTGCAACAAAGACTCTGACTTGACTCGCTTTGCTTTTTCGACTAGAACACATAAATATTTATATAGAGTCCTCATCAAACTCATCAAGCCTTTGACTATCGACTCAGAAAGTATCAAAAAAGCTAAAATTAATCTCCACATTCATAATAACAGCCGTATACAACAAAACAAAAAGAAAGAAATTGTGTACAAACTTCAATATTAGCACAAAAATGTAGCGAAATTTTACCGCCCTTTAAAATATTTTCCTTTACTAAATTCCAGTATAGTTTTCGTGATTTTAAAGCATTTTACGCAAACATTTCATACTATGGAGAAAGTAGGCCACTGCGCCTGCCGTATGACGTATTTACTTTGCTAAACAAATAGCGTTTATATCGATAAATCTGTTACAGCTTTATCTTTTGTTATGATAGTATCAATACCTTCTATGATTCTACGCGATTGTGACGCAATGGAACTGTGTGCACACGATGGTTGTAGGTTTGATACAATCGTGGAAATTAATTTATTTTGTTTTTTCAGTCAGATAGAAAAACCTTGGCGCTGGGTTCCGTTTACGTAATGCAGCGAAATTGTTACACTAACTGCGGAGATTGTTTGTGTAACAATAGGGTTGAGGTTGATATCCTTTTTAATTCTGTGTTCTTATAACCTTCGTTGCGGCTATTACAAGGTTTACGCTACATGTGACGAATAGAGCAATTCAGCAAATGAAATGTGTGTTTGGGACTCAACTCCGCTAACTCCGTACTAAGGCTCCGTAGAATGAATATCGTATTGTACATAATATTGTGCGGTTATCACTTTAAATACTATTAAATAATTTTTTGGTCTGGACTCTGTCCTATGAATTTGCGGTCAAATTGCAAAGATTAAAGATAAGAACAAAAAGTATTTTATTTTTAAAACTAAATTGTCTTTATGTTAGACGGATGGAACCTTATTTAAAGGCCGTCCGTTCCCCGCTTTCCACTGAATGTCATATCTTAACGTATTGTTGATTGATCTTCCAAAGCGGTAAACGAAAATAAATTAAATATATAGCGCGTTGAGGTATAGCCAATGGGTCAAGGTCGTATTGATCAAGTTGCCAACTAATTGAACACGTTCGGATAGACAGATATCATCTTAGACTTGGCGATGAGTGAGACTAACTTAAAAAATATGCCTAATACTCCATAACATAACTTAATCATTCCTCGAATGGGAGAACCCACGATATCGCAAATATTATGACTGCCTTCTCTGAAATATTTGAATTTTTTAAAATGAAATTCTTAAGGAATGTCATTTAAAATCTGTAATAATCGCGAAAACCAAACACCCTATTATAATTTTAAATTTTCATAAAAATTACAAACAGCTTATATTATCCTAAAGTATAAAAATCTCTTCAAACATAAAATAAGCTAAGTCACACAGGAGATTTGATTATATTTCTGTAACCAAATCCCTCAGTCGATGATTGCGTCATTCAGCGCTTATCTAAGCCTATATAAACTGTAAGTGACTATAAGATTTACTCGAGTGGCGTTTAATCCTTCCCTTGCCTCAGAAAGCACGAATGGCGGCCATGACGTCTTGTCGCTTGGATCTTGAGAATACTCAAGTATTAATTTAGTATATTTTTTTTTTTATTTTAAGAAGATCATATTAGAGCAATGGGACAATGTGTGTATGTAATTTGATGGTTGTTCGTTCGAGTTTCTATACTTGGGAGAGTTGCGTTGCGAGAATTATTAACAATGCCGAAAGACGATGCGTAATATAATATATATTTATCATTACAATTTTAGACTGTGTATTACTAATTAAATGTTAGTGTTTAAGTAAGATATTTTAAAAGACGAAATAATAAATGGTTATTCGACCCATTACATATTATAAAATGTCTGTACATGATACATATTGGTGGAATTTAATAGCGTAATATAACCAAAAACAATAGTGTTTGTTTATCTATTTGTCCATTTGTTTGATATAACTTTTTTATAAATAAAAACGTTGTACCGTTTCAAAGAATTTGAGTCGGCAAAATTGCTATAAATAACTTTTTTAATGAATTCGCTGAAATAAATTTTCAATATAGGTTTGTTTTCAAAATATTATTATCAATAAACGAAAGTGACGCATATTATGAAATTAATTATTATATAGTTCGAGTGGGCGATGAGCGGGTCGCTAGTAAATAAATCAGATTCACACTGTAACCCGCACATAGCAGGGTAGGCAGAGGGAACCTAGTGTTAAGACACTCCGTTTCCGACTTCCGCCGAATTCTGGAGGCATTGCGTGTTGAGTGGCAGAACTCAACGCCGCGCTTTGCCTCGACATTAGAGCGAAGAAATGGAAAGTAAATATTTCATCTCCTCGAGTAGGGATCGAACCCACAATCAGTCGGTTTTACAGTCGCACTTTGTTCCCCTGCGCGTTCCCCGCGACTGGTCTAATTTTGCAAGTAATGGTCGGTATATGTACGAGAAAAACTGCAAAACTAAACATGTTAATAGGGACTAGTGAAATATGAATATTAAAAGTCTGCAGAATAAGAATAGGCGAAGTATTCATACATGTTGATTAATTCGATATCATTAATATTCAATAGACAAGGATGTTACAGTCAAAATGAAAAAGAACGTGCTCAGATAGCTTGAGCACTTTGAGAGTACTGTGGATGAGGAAAAATGGTAAAATATATTTCTGTAGCAAGAGTAAGTGGTGAAAGAAGTAGGAGAAGATTTCGGTTGAAAATTCCAGAATACGGTCGCTGATACTATAAAGGAAGGTCACGTAAAAAGCATGAGAAGATGACATTTACGAAGAGATAGATAATAGTGGAAGAGGAGAAAGACCTATGCAGAGTACGTAGCGCTTGGCGCAGGCATCCATATTCCACGCGAACAATCTCAACTTAGAGACCTCAATTTCATAGAAAGAAAAATTTAAAACAAAACTTAACTAAACCACTTTACAAACACAATTTAAATTTCGAATACATTATAAACAGAAAACACTTTATAACGCATGACATAGTCTAATGAAAGCCTTTATCATAAACGCTCGCCATTAGAGCTTATTTCGCAGGCAAAATATTAAAACTGAATAACTCTCATAAAGTAGACTTTGATTAAGACGCGGTTTCTCTGCAAAGACAGATATTTGAAAAAATATTGTTTTTTTTTTCTTGGTGACCAGATCCTTAGTGGCACTTTACTCTGTTCTTCTATTTTTCCATTATGAGTAAATAATGGGGAGGCAGAATTTGAAATCATATTTTGGGTAATACTTAAAATACTAATTTATTTTTTAACATTTTTAGTGTTATTCCACACTTAGGGAAGAAAAATACTTATTTAAAAAGCGTATAAAAGTTTTTACCTACAGAGATTATTTACAACATAAATAAGTTGTAACAAGTATATAAAAAATTCCACGTAGCTCGATGAGAACGTATGGATTAGCGGTCACAGCGCCTGGTCGGTTTCCAGGAGGCGCGGGTTCGAGTCCCGCTACGTTCAAATTTTTATACGATTTCTAAATAAGTAATATTAATTTATGTTTTTTAATGAAATAAAACTAACAGTCGTTCTTTTAAATAAGATAAACCTTAAATGCGTTACTACAGTGTCGAATATTTTCGTAGAAAATTTAATAATATTTACGGACAGCTTTAGATTAAGAAAATCTAGCTATACATCCTTATGTTGATAATTTTTTTCATTATGAAAAACATTGCATCAATAAACTCTGCCTAATCAGACTGAGCACACGAATGTGGTCCTTAATATAATGAAACGAAACAACAAAGACAAAGGCTCAAGTAGATCGAATTGAAAATAGCAATAAAAATACCATTATAAAAAGTATAAATGACAAAAAAAGCTTTAGAGAAATTCCTTGTTAAGCAATTTCAATTTCCCAGCGCACGACGGCCTCTTCGGATACATTAAGCACTTAACTATCACTGTCTGCTCGCTCTTGGCCCGTTCCATAAAATAAAATCTGTTGAGATTTTTTTTCACATCTCGGATATTTTTCGAGATGTTTGCATTGTCTGAGTGCGTGAGGAAATTCATATTTATATTGACAATACAATATTATGTACTTCATTTTAATTTTGTTCAGTTTTTGCTTTTTATATTGTTTTTTTTAACTATACATTTCGTCTTCGTTTGAGATCAGTCGTGGCGCAGAGGTGTAAGGGTATGACTGTACACGACAGGTTCGATTCCCACCCGAGGAAATTATGAAATATTAGTTTTTTCGGTCTGGTAAGAAGAAAAAAACTATTTTTTAAATTGAAACTCCTAGAGAATTCTTTACTCTAGATGAGGATTCGATTCAATAACCATGGCATGATGCAAAGATTTTCTAATTAAATAAACTCAGTCAACTGTAACTCAGTCGTTAAACAAGGAACTGCCAGTGGTAGTTTTATGTTCATTCGACGATCCAAAAGTACAAATGCATAATTGAATATTTTTTTAAAATATTATTTGGATTTCACTATTTAAAACTGAATACTAATACAAAGCCAAAGTGAACAAGATGTGGTGAGTGGATAAAAGTGGATAGAAGTGAGAACTCATATTGTAATTAAAGAAAAATAATAAAAAGCAAATTTATAGATATAACATTGAAAACAATAATTACAAATTTATATTTGTAGTTTATTTTATACCAAATTTATGCTTACACCAGCAATCTTAAGTTTGTCATGTAGGCATAGGCAGACGAGACCGACTCGCACTTGAATAGTTTTTTCTTTATTCAAACAGATTTTTGCAAGTGCTTTTGAATCGTCGAATGAACATAAAGCTACTATCGCGCGCCTACTATGAAGGCAGTTCTGCTGACATGAGCTGGCAAGAAACTCAACAATTTGTCTTTTCAATATAAAAGTTAAAATTTTATTGAATGATCAAAATTTAAAAATAAAATATATTTTTATGCACTTATTTACAAAAACAGAAGATAAAGGAATATCACGTTTTTTTAGTCTTTGAAGTCTTTGAAGTTTCTCAGTGAAGCTGCGAGTAAGCTTTGGGCATAGTAAAAAAATGGTACATTCAAGTATCACTAATATAGGACTGACACTAGCTCAACTGTTTGCAATAGCCTAACAGAAAAATAATATTTTGGTTTTGATTTAGTTTTTTTTTTTATTATGTAATGTGATTTTGTAAATTAAAAGACAATTAGCTTGCATCTGTTACTGTAAATTGGGTGGAAAGTGAGAAAAGAACGGAGAATAATAAAACTAGGGTCCCTTCTCCTCTTGTGCTGCTAGGCGAGCTAGGCTAAAAATTGTGACCAAGCCCCTATAAGATGCACTTCTAAGAGATTCGTTTCAATGATGCTTTTTATCGTTTACATTACTTACCTTTAAAACAAAGTTTTATAATTATAAACTTTTGTTTAATTAGTGTTTAACTAATTAAACAAAAGTTACTACAATGGCTGTAATTATACAGTTAATTTCCTTAAGTTCAGTCGTTCAGATTTTACAGCTAAAATTAGACTGCCAGATATTATGACTCACGTATAGCGGCAATTTTTTTAGCTTCACGTTGCATCTCGCAACACTAGGGTAGGCAGAAGGAACCTAGGAACCTAAAGACACTCCGTTATAATGGTAAGACATTTCCCTTGCCTAGTACACCGATTTCTAGAAGCATTGGGTGTTGAAAAATATTTAAGTTCTAAAAAAAATAATACATAAATTTCATATAACATTTTTTGTCTCGTATTATTTAGTTGAAAACCTTTATTGTAACATTTTATTGCTTTTTCTAAACCACTGTATTATTTTCATTTTATTACCGTTATTTATCGTTTCACACTTGAATAAAGGATTTAAGACCTTTAATAGCCATTTCGGGGGTGAATGAAGGGTGTGTAGGGATTAAAATGATAAACGTTTCATATAACATTATATACAACTCGTGTCATTTACGCCAGGGTTGAAGTTAATTTAAAGTTAAGTGAACATTTTTAGGTTAGTTTTGTGACAATATTTAGTTTTTTATTTTATTAATATTGAAAATTGAATAGCGAGTCTCTTTTATTGTTGTAAATACCCAAAATTTTTTTATACATTTTTTCTGTTTCTGACTAAACATATTCAAATTAAAGTAAAGTTATATATATATATATATTTCCCACTTTCCGACGAGTTTCGGGCGCGTTTTGTCTCAGCGCAACTCAGCGTCGTGTTTTGATCTGCTAGCAGAGAAAAAAAAATTATCAGCTTCACGCTGTATCCCGCACACAGCAGGGTAGGCAGAGGTAACCTAGT
>DWAN01006443.1:0-10466 GCA_018230445.1 Heliconius hewitsoni | reverse complement strand
TCTTAACACTAGGTTCCCTCTGCCTACCCTGCTGTATGCGGGATATAGCGTGAAGGTAATTTATTTTTATTTTTTTATTTATATTTTCATTTCTTCACTCTGGTGTCGAGGCAAAGCGCAGCGTTGAGTTCCGCCACTTAACACGCAATGCCTCCAGAAGTTGACGGAAAGTGGGGAACGGAGTGTCTTAACACTAGGTTCCCTGTGTATATCCCGCTGTGTGCGGAATACAACGTGAAGCTGATTTTTTTAATAGTAGTAACACGTAGTGAAAACACTGCTTTCCCTCTTTGTATGGTTACAAGACTGTGAAAATAATAGTTATTGATTCCCCCAAATAGGAATCGAACCCAATCACCGCGACATAATCGCTATGTCTATACTATGAATATAATTTGCCAATGCCGATCTCTATATTTAATTAATAGATGATAATAAATAATTTTTTTGATGTGTTTTTATTATTCAGATTCACACTTTTAATGATGTAGTATTATAAAAATAGCCCAATAATTTCGAGACATTACGTGTTGCTTTGCGGAATACAACGTTGCACATATTTTGAAAATATATAAATAACATACTATATCTAAATATTTTTACAATGATAAAGTATTTTTAGTTGTTTTAATAGTTGTATTCTTTACAATTAATACAGAGATCACTCTTCTTATAAAATTAAATAAGAACAATACAACCTTTATAGAGTAGCAGTACAATTTGTAACCGCAATGGTTGTGTGTTCGATTCCCACTTAGGGAGAATTATTTTTTTTAATTTCCTTTAAGAACACCAAGCGTGACTTGGTTCAGCCGTTTAACACGGAATTCCTCAAAAATTGGGGGTTGGAGGGAATATAGTGTCTTAACACTACCTTCTCTTCGCTTCCCTGCTATCTGCGAGATACAGTGTGAAGCTAAAATAAAAAGTCAACACCAATTATCTTACGATCGATCTGATAGAATTTAAACAAGCTGTATCATAACTGTAAATCATTTTTTATCTTTTATCGCACCTTATAGCACTTACTTTTATTATTAATTTCCAAACACGTTTTGTATATTTAAAACTCTTATAATTAAGATACTGATAATATTTTAAATCTTGATAATTTTCAATGTAATATTTAATTACTGTATATTGGCATTAGGATATATTGGCATATTTTAAATATGTGATGGTCGTGGGTTCGACTCTCGTTCGGGGGAAGTTATTATATTAAATTGCTTTTCTCCTATGTACTTCTGTTCTGGACAACAGTCTCGAATTTTGATGAAATTTAGAAAACAGTAGAGGACAGTCTCAGACGGTAGTATCTAGACACTAGGTATCTTCTTTCAACATTGCTGTATACAGAAAATTTCAAAAAATAAAAGAAAATTATATAGTTCCTTGGGACGCATGTAGCAGGATATGCAGAGGGAACCTAATATTAAATGCTCCGTTCCTCACTTTCCGTACAATTTTCAGGGTATTGTGTGTTGAGTGACGAAACTAAACGCCACGCTTTGCCTCTTTACCAGAGCGAAGACATGAAAATATTCCTAAAAATGGTTTATTTCCATTTTTCAGAGTAAAAATCGAACTGACACTTATTGCATGTACAGTCACACGCTTGCGCCACTGCGCTACGACGGCATCGACTAATATAATATTAACATTTTAATGTATTTAGCGAATACAAATTTATACAATATTTTGTAATCTGTCACGTTTGCTTGACGTTTGTCAACTGTGTGTAATAATGCGTGAAATAAACTGTGATCAAATTTATATATTATATATTACATATATTTTTTTTTTCTTAATTTTTTTTATAAGTGTCACTCTGTACCCCGCATTTAGGTTAGACAGAGGGGACCTAGTGTTAAGACATTTCGTTCCCTACTTTCTACCGATTTGAAGCATTGCGGCTAGAGTGGATGAACCCAACGCCATATTTTTGCCTCGATATCAGAGCTAGGAAACTTAAATATTAATCAATGATAACTCATTACCACGAGTGAGATCGAACCCACAACCGTCACGTTACAGCAACACACCTATGCTGCAGCGCTGCTAAATAAACAAGCAAATAAAGTAAGGATAAATAATTAGTCATTTATCAAACGAAACGTAAAGCAGTTTTTAAATAACTCTCAGTGATTTCAACACCGGTAGGCACTGATAGCTTATATTGTCAGATAATATCTTAAAAATTAAATTGTCGTCGCAGAATTAAAATAACTACTGAGTTCCTTTTTTGGTTATAAAAAAAAAATAATGTGTAACAAACGTGTAATGTGTGTATTCGTAATATTTTCTTTTCTTTGTTTTGGTAATAAGACATAGTACAGCTTCGAGTACCGTCAGTCAACATGAAATGTGTTGAAAATTGGGTAAAATGTCTTAACTCTAGATTCCCTCCTCCATTCACACCTACTTTACTAGGAAGACATGGTATTAAGACATAATCAATACAAAATTAAATTAAAATTTTATCAATTTCAATAAAAAAAAAAATATGATGATCATTTTATCACTAACTATTCATTGTCTTTACTACATGAAACAGAAAAATAATATTTCTTCAACATAAAAAAACCCACAGGACAGGAGGCGCGGGTTCGAGTCCCGCTACGTTCATATTTCTATACGTTTTCTAAATAAGATTTTTTTTTTCTTAAGTGGGGAATAACACTTAAAAAATATGTTAAAAACAGCGTCTGACTGTTTCGTCTAACTAACGAAAAACTATGATTCTGGATCCACTCCCACTCGGGAGAATGAATTAATTTCATGTTCTTGCTCTAATAACAAAACGTGTTTGAGTTCCGACACTCAACACGCAATATCTCCGAAGTCGAGGGAGGAAAGTATGATACTTAATACTAGGTTCCCTCTGCTTATCATATTACTCTATTAATAGAAAAACAATTCTTAAATTGATTAAATCCACAATTTTTTTTTATAGCAGTGGTTAAAATAAAATAATAATATGCAAAATAATCATTTTTCCATGTCAATGTCACACCGAGGTGTGATTTAACATTGTGACAGTTTTTACGTTTTACGGCGCTTAAATTTTTGCGAACTTTAAACGGTGTCAATACATCCGTACTATGTAATTATCTTGTAAATTTATCGGTAGTTTCATAATTTTGGGCCTGCAATTTATTATTAGTGAACTTAAAATGGTAATTCATATGGAATATCATGGCGTAGGTGGAAATTGACTGGATGCGACGGCAGTGAGTTCGATTCTAACTCGGTTAAATTAAATTATTGTATGCTCTAGCAAACAAAGAATGCAGTGCCTTAACTACCTACTCTAGGGAGAAAACGTTAAGATGAATTTTAATATAAATGTTCTCTTGCTTTCGTAAAAATAGAGTAAGAAAGACATTCTTAGTGCTCATCTTCACTCTCTAACTTACCTACGTGTATTTTTCTTTACTTTATATGTCCAGCAACTTTAACTTTGTAAGTCCAGTCTAGTCGAGGCCGTAAAAGGTAGTGGGTTCGATTCTAACTCGAGGTTTGATATTTTCATTTCTTCACTATGGTAACGAGGCAGGGAGCGTTGAGTTTCGCCATTCAACATTCAATGCCACCGGATTTCAGCGGATGGTAGAGAACGAAAACGTTTTAATGGGAGCGGAGTGGCTTAACACTGGGTTCCCAGATTCTTCTGGCCCTGCTTAAATTTTTTAGGTTCACGGTGACAAAACAGTCAAAAGTCAAATATTATAATACCTACTATAATGTAACCTACAGTTTATTATACTCTGTATTGAAATTTTATTACTAAAATCATATAAGCACTCATTCAACGCTTTTCGGTACCTTGCGGACGGCTTATTGATTATTAAGAACAATAAAATGGTTGTTTAAATTTATTCGGTGATAAAATCAATTTTGAATTCTTTAAAACAACTGTAAATTATTTATTAAGGTTGTGGTTGTAATTTTGAAGTATTTTTCTATTAAAAATATATTTTTAGAAGACGTATTAAAAATGAATGTAGCGGAAATTGAATCCGCGCTTCTTAAGAATCGGAAATCCGACATGGATGGTTTTTCAGGACTATAATCTACTGACAGTATATGGATTTCATTTCTACAAATCATTTACAAAATCAGTTCACTGGTTTGAAAGTTACAAGAAAACAAAAGACTGAACACGTATAAACATATGAGTTTTTACACCAAAAAACATTATATATTAGTTTTTTGGTTAGATTAAACTGAACTATATGAAAAGCCTAACAGACGGAACCTAGTGATTTCCTCCGAGTGGGAATCGAACGGAAAACAACGTTTTCAGAAGCTGTGCCGCTGCGTTATTACCCCTTGATTAAAAACGTATTAAGAAATATTGATTAATAATCATTTATCCTTAAAATGATTTCTCTTATAAATAAATTTGACTTTTATATATTTTTAACAAGCTCGTAAAAATTTTTGGTCTCTCTGAACCCGAATCGATTGCGTTATATAATAATGTCAATGCTGTCCAACCTTCATGCTGCACCACAAATGTATATAATGGTAGGCAGAGGAAATCTAGTGTTAAAACACTCGGTTTCCCAATTTTCTGCATATTGGGTGTTGAGTGGTGGTACTCAACGCTGCGCTTTGTCTTGTTATCATAACGAGCAAGTGAAAATAATTATTTGCATGGCAAATTATATTTTTACTGTAGAAGGAGCAGAATAAAACGGAGACAAAAAAATTATACCACCAATTGCCATCGCGATACATGACATCGCGATAGTTGTAACTTTAATCCCTACTCATGGATATTTAAATTATTTTTCTTTCCGTTCTGTGGTAGGCACCCTATTCTGGAGTGTTTAAACACTAAGTTTCTCTGCAGCCAGTAATATAAGAGAAAAAGTGTGAAACTGAAAAAAAATCTGTCATATTATTTTACATAATCACTACGGGGGTATTTTAAAGATAAAAAAAGTATCACATAATATTATTGACAGGTGACAATGGCGAAATAATTAATAATTATTAATGATGTTGTTCAAAGGTAGTCCAAGGTTCGATATAACGATGCGAAATGAGAGCAAAATTTTACGATACGTAACTACTTTCCGGATATCAAAATAATTAGCTTTTTTATATTTGCAATAAATGTAATGATATTATGTACAAGTACTTAAGTAAATATATATTTTATAATGTTATAATGTCAAGGTCGCTTAAGTGTTGATTTTGTTTATTCTTTAGGCTTTACTTTTTTAGGTTAAGTGGATTTGAATTCACAATCCTCCGACGTAACGGTACTTTATGGATTTTTTTCTCTTTTTTTAACCTAACGCTATATTCAGCATTGAGTATGGTAGGCAGGAGGAACCTAGTGTTAAGACACTCCATTCTCTACTTTTCTTTACGACGCATTGTATGTTAAGAGGCGGACCTCAACATTGCACGTTGGCTTGTTTCCAGAATACATAGTGGAAATGACAATATTCAATTGACCCAAGTAGGAATTGAATTCAAAACTATTTACAATCGAACCCTGTGCCGCACAGCTTAACTTAACTTAAAATATATTACTTACTCTGATGTCCCACAAAAAGTACCCAGTGGAACCTAAAAGTGAACCCATCGTCATATTTTCCTTGCAATTTAAATAAATTATTCAGTTTTAAAGTAATTTATTCGCGAGTCAAGTGAAATATTGCGCGTTTAACCTAAATCCTTAATGACTAAAGACTTCAGCCAAACCGACTAGTGAGTGTCGCTTCGAAACTGTGATTTATTAAGATATTTTTTTGTTAATATATATTTTTTTAAGTTTCACGCTGTATCTCGTACATAGAAGAACCCTGGAATCTAATGTTAAAATACGTCGTTCTCATAAACACCTTTCTTTTCCCAATTTCCACCGACTTCTGGAGGCGTTGTGTTATGAGTGACAGAACTCAACGCCGCGCTTCGCCTGTTATTAGAACGAGGAACTGAAAATGACTTAATATTTAATTTCTTCGAGTGGAAATCGTACCCACAACCAGTCTCACTATCTTTACAGTCGCATGCCTTCGCCACATGCAATGCTTTCTTTTCGTATAACATAGTAGATAGAAAAAAACTGAGTGTTAAAACACTCGTTATTTACTTTTAGACAAGTTTTCGAGACATTAAAATATTAAGTAGAGGAATACAACGCCACGCTTCATCTATCACAGTATGGAAATATGAAAATGATTAAATATTAACTATTTCTATAAATTTGCTGTACCTGCGTGCAAATGTACAATAGAAGCTTTTGAACATTGATATTTTTTACAAAATTGTTCATCAGTATTCTATTCATCTTTATAATGAAGTGTCTTTTTTCTCCGCCTTCTAGTCTTCCTCGTGAGAGCGACTATACAATATAAAAAAATACAATGCCACCCAGCAATCCCGGAGGATAGCGCGATCAACCAAACACAATATACAACTTTATAATATTAGTTTAAATATTTCTATATATTTTCACGTAATATAATACATATATAAAATATAGTTCTAAAAAATCGGTCGGTCAATGTACGGGGGGACAATAGGTGGTAATAAAATGCAGGAGGTCGCCAGAGGCCCGAGGCCCGAGCCGGTGCGTCGTTTGTCTTGTCAACTTCACTCTTCAAAGCTATTTTTGTTGCGGATATCTAAAATAATATTATTTCCTATATGTTTATGTTTTGTTGTTGTTTTTTTTTTATAAAAAGGAAAAGAAATCAACATAAAGTATTGATCAGAGTAGAAATCACAAGCGTGCGACCGTAAACGCAGTGGTTGTGGGTTCGCCTCTGACTTGGTGGAATAAACATTTAAATATTTTAATTTCCCAGTTCTAGTAATGAGGCAAAGCCCGGCGTTGATTTCCGTCATTCAACACGCAGACGCCTTGGGAATTCAGTGAAAAGAAATTGCAACAAAATGCCTTAACGCTAGGTTCCTAGGTTGCCTCTGCATACCCTGCTATGTGCTGGATATAAAGCCAAAATATATAATAATAGCTCATTGCCCAGACTGAGGGTCGAAAAACCTACCGCGTTCACAGCCAGATGCTGAGCTACATTGATCTCTAATGTATAAAGAAAACATTGAAAATAGGTGATCAATCACTGTTTCTTTTAAAAACACGTCAAGTGAAGATGAAAGTAAATAGCTAAAGTTATTCTAGCTACCGAATTGGAATTTGTATTTAAGACTTGTATTAGACAAGCGACCACACGTTAGTATTGGCCTAGTTTCAATCAAAATTAAAAATTGATTAGATGTATTTTAAATGAGGCTTCAATGTCATGTTACATTTAAGATGGTTATACACTGAGCTTGGTATATTTTTTACTTCAATGTCAGACATATTTTTAATAATAATAAGCTTCAATTTGTATTCTGCAACTACAACAAGAAATATTTTTAACATTTTTAAAGTATCATTCCACATTTAGGAAAGAAAAATACTTATAATAGTTAGAAAACTCGGAACTCAAAACCGATCAGAACGGTTTCCAGGAGGCGCGGGTTCGAGTCCCGCTACGTTAAATTTTTTATACGTTTTCTAAATAAGTACCACAAGAAATTTTCTGATATTGAGTTATGCTACAAAAACACATATGATGTATGTGTTTCACGCGTAATATTTCAAAATTTTGGGCGGTGCGTCGGGAATGGAGTCTTAAATATTACTTTTCTCTGCCTATATGTGATATAAAAAAATATATTTATATTTATAAAAAAAAATATATATTTATAATAAAATAATGATATAAAAAAATATATTTATAATATAAATATAATAAAAAAGAATGAATCTTAAAAACAAAGTAATCCTATGGTTGTGTTCTGTGTTTTATCTTTTGAGAAATTGGCACACGTGTAGTTGCCGAGAAGTTGCCTTCGACGGGAAGTAAAAATTATAAAAATTTACGAGTAGATTTTTTAATAATATACCTATATAATGGGGCAAATCACAGATTCTCTTTCTTTTTTTTTATGGAACAGACACGGCAAACGAGCGTTCGTGTCACCTAATGGTAAGTGACTACCGCCGCCCACGACTCCATGTAACAGTTGCAGAGCAGAGTTGTTGCAGAGAGTTGGGCGCCGAAGCCCGGCATTACCTGATGCAAAATGCAGTGGCTTTACCACTACTTAACGCCGGTTTTAAATGCCGGGGGTGGTAATGATCCGGTCGAGTCTGCCCATGCGTTTTGCCATTGCTGGTGACGTGACTCTACCACACGTACTTTAGTCTGCACTTACGACACCACTAGTACCAGGATGATCCTATTCTAGGCCGGGATCACACAGCAAAAACCTGCTATGTGCAGGATACAATGTGAATATAAAAATAATGTGAATATAAAAAGCTCTTACTAAATCACTAACCTTATGTGAAACCGAAGTATTTGATTAAGAGCATCAAATATTATATTTATATAATATTCATATCTCATATACGGACAGTAGTAATGAATACTATCGAATAATCGTCATTGCTCTATAGAAAAACAAATATTAAAATTTCTGCTTCATTTAATACAATTCGAAACAATTAACTTGAATTTTATTTTATATAGGTATGCACAATGATTTATAATAAATTTCTATGTACGTATAATCTTTAACTTCACGCTGTATCCTGCAATTATGTGGTAGGGTAGGCAGAGGGTAACCTAGTGTTAAGACACTCCATTTCACAGGTACTTCCCAATTTTCCAGACATTGCGTATTGAATGCCCGAACTTAATGTGGCGTTCTCATCGTTGTCTTATTACCAGAGTGGGGAAATGTATATAATTGATTACACCGAGTGGGAATCGATGATCCACAATCATCACGTTTTCAGCCGGATGCTGTGCTGTCGTGAAAAACGACTTGAATTTTAAATTTTAAATCATCACAAAAGATTTGGCTCAAGTAGAATTGAAGCCGCCATCGGCGACCTAGCAATTACATTCACTAACTTCTTTGTCTATAGCATTCTATAAAAAGTCTTATCATAAGCCAAGAGTCGACTTTTATAAATCGTATCATATTACAAAAAGGATTAAAGTGAACCATCTATCAATGAACTAACACTTTATTTAAACTATAAAAATAAATAATAATATTCTAGAGGCCGTCGTGGCGTAGTAGGACAGCATTTGAGTATAAACGCGGAAATTTTAGATTCAATATCCATTAGGGAAATGGTTATAAAAGTTGATAAGCTTAAATTTGCGGGCATGTGCACTCGTTTTGTATTAAATTAACTATAAATAAAAGTTTGTAATGTAAATCATATACCTATCAATTTGGAGTTTTAAGATTTTTTTCTTTATTTATATTGTAAGTTTTCATTTCGAAATTTCATAGGTCCACGGGAAGTACCCTATAGTGTAAAATGGCGGCGAAATTTATACAAAATGCAGCAATGTCAATGCCTAAATGCTCTTTTTTTTATAATGCATTTTCCTTTATATTTTAATCAACTTCATTATTTTAAAATATATGTACTCCTTTGAAAAACTCAACAACTACGGAGTTTAATAAAAAATATACGGATTAGTAATCAAATCCACAACCATCGCACATTAAAATAACTAATTCGCTTCTTTTAGTAGAAAAAAATAATAAAAGATAAAATTCTTAAAAAGCATAGTAAACACCGTCTATCCCTTATTTGCATCTCCGTCATTTTTATTTTTTTCTTAACCAATTAACCTTCCAGACCGTATAAATCGGTGCACTCGAGTACCTTCACGTCTTCTAAGTAATATCGTGGGTCGATTCAGGAAATTTACTGCCTTAATCTACCTTGCAGCTGCAGTTTAGTGGGAATTAAAAATATATATCATTTGTTTTTCCTTTAACGCATTTTGTTAGATATTGAACTCCTAATAATGTAGTAATGAGTCACTACGTGAAGTTGAAACTGCACGTGTTTTACGCTTTATCCTGAATCAGCAGCAAATAGAGTAACCAGAGGGAGCCTTGCGTTAAGACAATCCGTTTACATATTTTCGATATATTGCGTGTTAATTGGCAGTGCTTTATCTTGACACAAGAGAGCAAATAAAAAAACATTGTCCTGAGGTGTAATCGAACCCACAATCTTTACATCTACAAGCAGACGTTGCGCCGCTGCACAAACAATACACACAATACAATAACAACGTTCGTTTACATATTTCCGCTACCCAGGAACGTATCCAAGAAAGTATGGCTTATTTGGTCAGAGCGCTTGGACGGTTTCCAATGAGGCGCGGGTTCAAATCCCTCTACGTTCAAGTTTCTTATACGTTTTCTTAATAAGTATTAAATAATTAATAAATAGGGATTTGTATCAGAAAGTGAACATTACGTTTGACTAATGTAGCAACTCGAACATTATGTAAATTGGTCGTAATATATAGTTAGGTTTGTTGATTTTTTTTTTTAATTTTTTTTTTATGGAAAAGACACGGCAAACTAGCGTGCGGGTCACCTGATGGTAA
>DWAN01006442.1:0-10467 GCA_018230445.1 Heliconius hewitsoni | reverse complement strand
TTCCCTCTGCCTACCCTGCGGTGTGCGGGATACAGCGTGAAGCTGATTTAATTTTAATTTTCTATTTGTAGGTTATGCTATATCATTGTACCTGTCATATTATGTCAAATGCACCTCTTAGCCTGCTCGTGGCCGTTTTTTGATAAATATCTTTATATTAGGTTACTTATTGTTTATGTTACATTAGTTTTTGTTTATATTAGGTTAGACATTGTTTTGTATCATAAAGGAAACGAAATGTTTTAATATGAGGTTCCCAGGTTCCTTTTGCCTACCCTGCTATGTACGGAATATAGCGTGAAGCTAAACTAATATTGTTTTATTTGTCATTGTAGCGTAATTTGGTAGTATCTATTTTTATATGTACCGTCTGTGAGTTCGATTTACTCTTGTAGGAAAATTATAAATTTTTAGTTTCTTTTACGGGACGGAAGTATAACAATGGGAATTGATGATCTCAGCACTAAGTTTCCTGGTACCCTCTGCCTATTTTGAGATGTGCGGGATACAGCGTGAAGCTAAAAAAATATAATATATACATAGGTACTAGAATATATAAAATTCTCCTAATGTCCTATTGAAAAGCTCTGTCTATTAGTGAAATTATATTTAAATCCGTTGCGTTACTTATAAGGAGTAAACGTAAAATGCGTTAGTAACAAAAAAAATGTAAATCTAAATATTATTTTGACATCTCGTTTTAAAGCCTTCCCTAAATCTTATTTATAATAATCGTATTTTGAAAAACACATCGCCGTGAACCAACCTCGTCTCTAAATGAACTTAATGCCGGATGATGCTAGGGTTGCCACTTGTAGAAAAATATAATTTCATTTTCGTCTCTGTCTTGTTTGTGTTTTTTTTTAATTTATTTAGCTCGACGCTTTATCTCGTAGTATTGCGGTATTGCGTAGTGAATGGCGGATATCAGCGGCGCGCTTTTTTGGAAATGCAATTTTACTACGGGGAACTATCGCGTGAAGAATAATTTTGATTCAAAAATGAAAAACTTTCGAATCGAAAGTTTTCAAATTTTCTAAATTATAAAAAGTGATTTTAACAAAATAACTTTTTCTGATAACTATTTACATATTCCACCTGCAGTCGAGTACGCAAAGATCTAATGATAAATCATTCTCGTTACTACTTTCCGCTTTACAGGGACATTACGTCACCCAGACATTACACCTCCACGACATACTTATAACTACAAGTTCATATGTTTTTTGATGTGTATTTTTTATTCTCTAACAACAATTGTAATACAAATGAATTCCAAAACCTGCAACCCTAGTCCAAAAAATTAAGAATTACATTTGGATTCTGTTTATGAACACATAAAACATGTTTTAGATAGCATACCTCGCGAGTGATGTCAATTTATACCTAAAAGGGTTAAGTAAAATGATTTTTTTATGTCCTTTACACTTTATGCAAAACATGAAATAATATTTGAAAGGATTTCTATAAAACATATTTGTTATGTTTGGGAATTTCTGTAAAATGAAAGCTGATTTGATAGGATAATTGGATGATATGTTTTTTTTACTTATTATGGTGGATAGGATGATTTTTCTAAAAAAATAAATTTTCTAATTTAGTACATTCCATCGTGACGCAGGGGTGCAGCGTCTGAATGTAATCGCGACGATTGTGGATTTGATTCGCTCATGGGATAGTAAAATTATTTTCATAAATAAATAAAGAAGACCAAGCTCGGCGTATAAATCCGCAGCAACAACACTGTCAACCACCAACACCAATGCCTTGAAAATTGGGCGAAAATAGATAGGGAATTTTCATCATTTCTATCTTTGGTACACGGAGTGTTTTAACTCTAGATTCCTTTATGCTACCCTGCTGTAGAGGCAAAAGTTATAATAGTAGTTTACCTTAACTTATTATCTAATAGATTTTAAAACAAAAATACAATTAGTACTGAGAATCTTTTTTGTTTCAGTTAAAATCACCAGATGAAAATGGTACCGATGGTGACACACCTCCAGCCAACGGTTCCATATTTACTATGACGTTGAAGAATAACCACCTAATCGTGGAAACAGAGGAAAGAAACGTAAGATGTTATTTGTATATCGTTTTCTTATAGTATCCAGCACATAATATTATTATTCCACCTACTTTGTAGTGTGAAATGCGAGAGTAAAAATATTTGAGTAAAAGTAAAAAATATTATAAAAATAAAATAAAATAACTATTTTTAATTCAAAGAAATGTTTTTAATTCCAGGATATAACTAAAAATGGACGTGAAACAAAAATGAAATATTCACCAGATAACGACGGTATATTCGTTGTAGAAGTACAACAATCTGCAGCGTATCGACCCAATAAGACACTTCAGAGTTCGCCACTTCACGATCCTCAGATCTCCACAAATCAAGCACTCATACATCGAGTACCAGAAGATTTAGAAAGGAAGATCATAATAGAAGAAGATAGTGAAAGAAGTAGTGGGAAGTTTGAAAGACAGGCTCTCGCACTGTCAAGTACAGGCCTATCTATTTCAGATCTTAGTATGTCATCGATTGGCTCTCATAATGTGAGCTATTCGTACAGCAGCCAGATGGGATATGATCAAGGTCCTTTTGGCTACCCAATATATGCTGGTTACGATACGTCTAAAGACGAAGTTGTGGATACAATAGTCCATGATAATTCTCAGGAACCTCTAATTGGTAAAACACCAACAGACCCAGACAAGCCAGTAGTGACAGCTGCTATATTTAAACAAGATTCAATTATAGGTAATGATATTTTACAAGGACCATATTCCATTGAAGGTTCGACAGATGGACCTTTACTTTCAGATGTTCAAGCTAGAGAGTTCAGCTTGCAACAACTGCACGATCAGAGAGAAAAGAAAATAGAAAACGGAGTGGCCATACCCATATCAGATAAAGTGCAAATAAAACACTTGAGTAGAGCAGAGAGTGTGCCTGTTAAGCAAGATGATGTCAATATGAAAATGAACGAACCAATAACGGAGGACGCTTCAAACCATTGTAAAGGGAAGAGAGCTTCGTTGCCTGTCATAACAACAGATATGTATGAATCTGTGAAAGAGGCAATACATACTGGATCGCCCAAATTTGAGAAATTCAACAACGAAATTTCACCAGGAGAAAGTTTTGACAGTCCGCCGATGATAACAATTACGGAAGAAAGTGAATCAGGAAAGTCTGATAGCACAAGTTAATTTTATCTCTTTTTTAATGTAAATAATATGATCAAGGATTGATTAATTGGGTAAGACTTAGTGGTACCAGATGACGTGCGAACTTTTTATTCGTTTTAGTATTATTGTGATTGGGATAAGCCCCAAAGATTAACCGTATTTAAAAGAATATTATACCCTTGTGTAGTAGGAGTTACCAATAGCAATCTTAGGAACAACATAATTTTTATTTATTCATTTAATATTATCCATAATAAGTGGCCACTCTTGGCGCAGGAGCACAATTTTGTGACTGTAAACGCGACTGATTGTGGGTTTGATTCCTAGTAGGATGAAATGAAATATTTATTTAAATTAATATTTTCATTTCTTCACTTTGGTTTCGAGGAAAATCATGGCTTATTAACATTAGGTTCCCTCTGCCGACCCTGTGTGCGGGATACAGTGTGAAGCTGATAAGTTAATATTTTACTTATTAAAAGCTGAAGAGTTGTTTGATTTATTTTGTTTAAGATTTATACATTTTTTAGTACAGTAACTGGTATCACAATTCCTAGGGTGTAATTTTGTAAAATTCTCGTAGTAAGTGAGTAAGTAGTTACTGCATAAGCTTCTATTGGACTGTTTTTCTGTTTGTCCGTCATTTTGTTCATTAAATGTTGCTATATAGAGATTTTATAGTAGTTCGTCTGTGTTGATTTTTCTTCGCTATTGATGTATGTAGGTAGAAAATATCATGACACTTTGCTGAGTAAGGTGGAGTGGTGAATATTTTATCGGTCGATAAATAAATAGTAAATCTTATTAAATTCATACCAAGATTATATATCTTGAATGTAGCTAATGTCTCGATAATTGAACGATTGAAACTGACGATTGAAATTTGTTCTTATCGGGCAAAGTGTGACTGTTATCGTGTATCAAAATACTATACATATTTTAACTGTTTATAATTATTTTTAATTATAGCTCAGAAATATCAAGTGTTTTGCAAACCAAAAGTAGTCTATATACGAGTGTACTCTGAAAATTTCCAATTTCATTCGAGAAACTTTTATCGAAATCGCTGTCACCATTGTTTCAAATAATAATACAGATTCACAAATAATCTGAGCTCCACATAGATCAAATTAAAATATTTAATCTAGATTTTTTATCGTTCAAATTCTAAACTCTGTCTTTGAATCTTATCTTCTTATTTCTTTTTTTCTCATTTATTATATAGGAAAAGAGTATTCTATTGCAACTTGCCCTTCATAAGTTACTTTCTAAATCAGCTTTGTATTATATATTCTAAAGTAATTATTAGCATAAGATGTAATTAAAAAACAGTTATTAATTGCGTGTTCCTAAATTGTATATTTTTAATTTAATTTTTATATTTCATTGTCTGAAAAATAAAAAAGAATGTTTTTCTTTTATGTTGGTAGTTTATAAAATGTAGCTGCCAAATTGTTTTACATTTATGAAAGTGTCAAAATGTCCAAATTTAACAAATGTGACTGTTATCTCGACGGACGTGGGTTCAATTTTCACTCGGATGTGGGTTTAATTATTTTCATTTCTGTGCTTTGATAACCAAACAAAGAGTGATGTTGAACTCCGACACTTAAAATGCAATGTATCGAAAATTAGGCAGAACGTCGGGAACGGTTAAATGGCTTAACGCAAGGTTCACTTAGTCTACTCTGCTACACGCGCTATAGCTGTATTTTATAGCATGAAGCTAAAAAAATATAATTTGGATCAACGCACCGCTAATAACAAATTCTACAATACAAAAACCTTAACGAGATATTTTGGCATACTTTAAGAGTTTAATAAAATTGAGTCATGAAAAGAATGGTATAAAGATTTCTGAGCAAGAGTGAGTGGTAAAAATGGCAAGGAGAGGCCTCGGTTGACCTTCGAAAACTTAGCATTTATGATGAAGGAAGGTGATGTAACAGGCATGAAGACCTTCCAGAGGCCTTGTATGTGTGAGTTAATGACAGTGGACGAGGTAAAAGAGATATGTAGCGACAGTAGCTTGAGATTAGTCTAAATATTTTAATTATACTTTATTTTTATTTATGTACATATTATTTGTATAGATGTGTAGATTGATGGATTGTCGCTAAGATAATTTTCTCATTATTTTATGTGGACTGTATAAAAAAAATTGTTATGTAATATAAATTGAGGCATAGTCACGCTTTAACAACGCAACACACAACGCTGTGTTTTCATATGTTATTTTATTTTCCATATTTGTTATGCTATCTCAAGATCTACGACTAAGTCCTCTGTATTTAAGTACAAATATGGTTTGCTTTCAGTGGAAACGTGCATAAGTTTTAAATACATATTTTTTAATTTATGTTAAAACGATAATGAAAATTTATAGATAATGTGGCGCAGCGGTAGCGTTAGCGTGATTGTAAGCACGACTGTTATCCGTTCGATGTCAACGAGGGAATAAATTATTTTCATTTTGATTATTCTGGTACCAAGACAAGCCGTGACATCAAACTCCAAACTTATCGTTCTAAATACCAGAGTACAATAGATTTTTCCCTACCCACCCTTATCCATTTTATATATTTAATATTTTTTGACGAAATCGAACTTATACAACCTTTCGCTACAGTAAATTACAAAAACTGTTTTCGACAACTATAGATCTTGAGATAATAATGTACCTTTAGTTAAAATAAAGGCATTAAATTTTAACCGTCAAGTTAAAGTTAACTTTCTCTTAAGCATAGGGATAAACAATTTTTGATTTTATCTTTATTTTATAAGCTTAATAATAAAAGAAAGTTAATGTAAGCTTATGATTTAAGAATTTCTATATATATTTAACTTATAAGTGTTAAACCTGGTTCTCAACTTTATGTAATGCGAGGTGGAACTGCGTTTTGTCGTGTTACCAGAACGAGGAAAATAATTCAGTCTCCCGAGTCAGTGTGGGAATCGAATCCACCACCGTCACGTTTTCAGTCAAATGCTGTCTCTATACCACGACTTCCTCAACATGTAAATAACGAGTTATATTTGACAGCGGCTGAGTTTTCAAATATAAGTATAATGAATGATTAATGATTTTTTAGTATCTACTATGACGCTGTCAGTTATAATTTTTTAAGTGATAAGTATAGAAAAAAAATCTTATTCCTTTTTTTATTTTATATTTTAAGATTTTGTTTGAAAGAGATTTATAATTAATAAAAACAATATATATGAAAAGAAAAAAAAAGCAAATTGCATTATGTTCTAGTTAGCGCCGTCCTAAATAACGAATATGTGCCAAGCAATCTATTTATATGTATATGTTGTATGACTTAAGTATTAAAAAAAGAAAATTTTAGAATGTATTGTATTGTGCTTTGATTTGCCCATGTTGATCATTTAATTTCAAATTAATTTTATAAATAACAGATGTTTGAAAATTTTTTTTTGTGTTTTCTTTTATGCCCAGTACTGTTGTAATAATGTTTATATTTTTATAGCTGTACCCTGTTGTATAGCGAACATAGCAGGTTAGGTTTAGAGGGGTTCTCATTAAGACACTTTCGTTACCCACTTTCCGTTCAAATTTTGTAATGCATGATGCCACCACGACTGGCCCGTAATAAATTATATAGTTTAAAAATTGACTAAAAACATAGTTTCTAGGCCAAGTGCTGGAAGTACTACGGGATTTGCTCTAAGCTATGAATTATATGAGTCTGATCTCGAGTGGTCTACTAGTCCTAACCTAAGCTATGGTATAAGTGCCAAATTTCATTACTGACTTAGCTGATTTATAAATATTCCAATATAACGAGGAATATTTGTAGTCGAAGTAGTTTTTATTTTCCCTTTAGTAAGTAAGGTAAAGCAAGATGACGAGTTCCATTACTTGACACGTAATATTTGGAATTTGGGTGGAAATAAGAGGAGTTTCTTAACAATATCTTATCTCTGCTACAAAAAAAATCAGATTCACGATTTCTCATATAGCAGGGTTGGCAAAGGTAGCTTAGAGGTAAAAAAATCAATTCCCTACGCTCCGGTACAAAGCCATAACGTTTTCATACGCATATTACAACTTAAGTCTACCAGAGAGAAATGAAAATAATGTGAATATAAGTCTCTCGAGTGGGAATTGACCACAGCCCGCTTACAGTCAGACGCTGTCAAACTGCGCTACGACGGACTCAAAATAAAATAATTGTAAAACCTGTAATATAAAATATATTTAATTACCTTACTGAGGCCATCTATCGGGTGGTGGTCGAACTACATGAGGGGTAAAAAACTCAGCTGAGCCACCCTTATAGGTAGTAGTATTTTTTAATAGAAATACAGGAGCATGTTAACAGATGGCAGTTTTAATAAATATTTGAATTGGATAATAATAGTAAGATAACATAGAGAATAAAATAATATAATATTAACTTACTAGAGCGGCTTTTTCTCTATGGTCAAATAAAATTAACTAAGAGCAACATAGAAATCGTGTCCAACGTAACTCGGACCGCAGGCACAGTAAGTAGTACAGTTACGTTAAAACGATTAACGCGAGTAAATGTAGCCTATATCTCATTACAAATACAATGCAGTGCTGCGTTCGTGGCGTTCAATTTCGCCATTCAACACACAATGCATCCTGAATTCGGTGGAAAGTGGGGAAAGTGGGGGAGCGGTGGTATGTTAATGGTAACGGTGTGTCTTAATACCAAATCAGTTTTTCAGTCCACCAAATATTTTTTTTAGCTTCTGCATGTAGCTTTCTCGTGGTGCAGCGAAACTGTCTGTAAGCACGTTGCTTGTGAAATATACTATTTTCACACGAGCTTCAAATCATGAGGCTCATTTCCTAGATCTGGTAACAAAATAAATCGTGCTTTGAGTTCCAACCATGAACACGTTACAGCTCGAAACCGAATGTGCCAACACTAGGAACCCTCTATCTACTCTGCTACAGCGTGAAGCCATATATTGTAGATATGATAAAATAAAATCTAAAAACCATTAGCGCGAGCTTCAAAACGACAGATGTTAGAACAAAGAGCCTATCACAGTATAAAGATTGACAGAATTATACAAAAAATTACATATACCCAAAAATATACCTATACATTCATTATGTATGAGCATGTCCTGGGATAATAGTGGGACAGCTTTTGACCGTAAAAGTGATGGTTGTGGATTCAATCCCTATGAGGCAGAATTAATTATTTTCATTTCCTCGCTCTTAACATACAATGTATCGAAAAGTTTAAAATGTCGGTTTACTTTGCTAAGGCAACAAAGATTTATAAAAAAGAACGTTACCAGAGAGGGAGGAGCAGGGAGAAACATTAGTCTGGTCCTGTGGGAGATAAATGATCACAGAACAATAAATAATCACATTGAAAAACATAGTATCGGTAGATACTAGAGGGTCGCGTAGAAAGCATGAGGTTCCCCGGAGGGCATGTATGCAGAGGTTGATGACAGACAGATGACCAAATGAGGCAAACAATTATGAAATATCAGTCTCGTTTGACACTCAGTTCTTTCTGGCTACACTGGGTGGAAGTGATAGAGGGCTTCAAAAAAGAAACAAAAATAAGTAATCTGTATCCCGATCATTGTAAGAAGTTAGGGAAAAGTTAGGGATAGATCTCCTTATTTTCCCCTTATCACTTAAATAAATATTTAAATGTAGTTACGCACATACAATTGTATATACGAGAATCAAACCATGACCATACCAATATGTCAATACCAAATTTGTTTTTTTCGATTCATTTTATCTAAATGATATCTTGTTATTTCTATATAAGTAAAGGGCTAATTGGAAAGACATATTTGTATTTAAAAGATAAAAACAAAGTAGTTCAACATTTAAAATCATGTACTTTCTTTAGATTAATGTCTTGAGCACGGAATGTAAATTACAATTAAATATTGAAACAAAATCATAGTACTTACTACCTAATAGTGAAGCCGCAGAGAATTTTTACCTACGACTTCATCCGGTAATCAGAAGTTATAAATTCTATGTACCCGAGGCAATGTTGAACACAAGCATACACACATAGTAGGTTACAGTAAATTTAAAATGTCGAAATGATGTAATATAATAAAGTCTACAGCCTACCTCGATGGACTATCCATCATAGACACTATGATCGAAAGTTTTTTAAATTTTGAACCAGAAGTTCCTGAGATTGGTGTATTCAACCAACACGTTCTTCAGTCCTATAATGTTTTGCTAGATAACTTACTCACCTAAGAGTTGTGTATGACACGTTATACAATAGAACCGATGAGCTCGAGTGGAGTTTATAAATGGGCCCCTGACTTGGGTCGCAAGTCGTAGGCACAGCTCTGAGCTCAAGAGTAAAAGTATTAGCTCTGCATTTTTTTTCTCCATCCTGTATTCTGCTCATAGCAGGGTAGGTAAAGGGAACCTAGGAACATATTGTTAAGACGCTCCACCGTTCCCATTAGACATTTTCGTTTCCCACTTTCCGCTGAATTCTGAATTCATTGCGTGTTGAGTGGCAGAACTCAACTCTGCGCTATGCCTCGTTACCAGAGGGAGGAAATAAAAATGTTCTTCTACATTGAAGTAGGGGCTCCAAGAGCTCGGCTCTTAGTCCGTTCTTATTCAATGTTGTGCCTGATACTGCCTCGGCTCACGTTCAGGACCAACTGATAATGTAAGCTGATAATATTGTAATCCTTGACAAGAGCCGACTGTTTCTAGAACGCAAAGTAAACGTCGGGAAGGGCAAAGATGGCTTCCTTGCATGGCTTGCGGAGCCCAGACTCAAGTTGTGTCCAAGTCCAAATAAGTGAAGCCTGGTCTTAATGGCGGGAGTGTGGTCTGTTCTCAGGCTCAAGGAATTAATTGTTTAAGGTCTGAGGAATTAATTATTAAGCATTAGCATTAGAGGAATTAATTAACAAACATTATCTCTTATATTTTAATTCCTCAGACCATTTATTCGAGATAGTCTTGGGGTCCATGAAGCAGCGGTTAAGCTTCAAGAGCGTTGCCTGAGATGGAATGATGACGTTGCGTTGCCTGATAACTTAAGAATTATGTCGGAAGTAAATTCCTTGCTGTGCTGCGATGGAGTAATGCATGATATTAGAGCCAGTGGTCGAACCACTGGTTAACAGAAAGGATGGGACTTATGCCAGGTAGAATATGAAGAAGTTGGATCGTTTCTAAGACGCGCAGGTTCGGGTCCGGATTTTATAAGTTTTATAATTTTTTAAATATATATATATGTATATATATATGTATAT
>DWAN01006441.1:0-10467 GCA_018230445.1 Heliconius hewitsoni | reverse complement strand
GGGAGTGGGGGTCTCGGAGGGGGGGGTGGGGGTCCGGGAACTGGAGGTGGTGGCGGTGGTTTCGGTATGAGACGCATGAGCGGGATGGCGGGGCTGCTGGACACCGGCATTATATCCGAGGCCCTCCCTGCCCCTTCGCACCGCGTGCAGGCCTGGGACTTCACAACGGGAAACACACCTGATATTGCGGACAGTAGGTTTTTTACAATACATATTTTTTTCAATTTTTTGAAACAAAAGTCACCGCTCTTGGGACGGCCCAAGAGGCGTGAGTTTGAGTCCTGCAATGGTCAAATTTCTGTACGTTTTCTAAAATATATATTTAGAAACACTTAATATTTAGGTTCAAAGAACGTGGTTGTGCAAAGGTGTAGAATCCATAACGACGCTAGCATAGACATATCGAAGGACGGCAGGCTCCTGGTGGCCTTGCTCCCTGTACCAAGATTTAGAAATACTAACCACTGGCTAGGTGAGTTTGGTTTAAGAGTTATTCATATTATTGGCGAGGAGTAATTAATTAAAAAAATGTTTATAAAAAAGTATTATATGAAATTTAAAAAGTGTGTGAGATATAAAGATAGAATGCGAGTAGATGAGACATATGCTCCGTGCTGTGTGCGCCCGCAGGCGTGTACTCGCTGGAGTGGGCGCGGCTGGGGCAGTGCCTGCACACGGCGGCGCTGGAGCAGAGCGCGGTGTCGGTGGCGCTGTCGCCCGCAGCGCGCCACCTGGCCGTGGGGCTCGGCGCGCGGCGCTTCACCTCCGCGCCGCACACGCGCACCAACGTGTTCGCGCTGCTCTACCGCCTCGACCCCTTAGGTGATACGCTTATTTGTTTCTTTTCGTTTGTCGAGCTGTACCAGCCTAACTAACTATGTAATAAATGCTAACCGACTGATTTTGACCAACTTTTAATAATTGTAACGTCATGAAACGAGGCAGTAATACGCAGGTTAGGTGAGAACACAATAATATGGTATCATCATCGAGCTAGTCTGGTGATGGAGAATTCTTCTGAAGTTACTAGTATATTAATTCGAGATTAGCCTCATTTACTTGTAGCTCCGAATACATTCCACAGCACTTGTAGCACTTGCTATAGAATAAAATGGTCTTAGTTGTTTTTTTAACTATATATTTTTCTTTTTAACTCCAACCTTCAACCTGCGTAGAACTAGACAGGCAGCGGGCAACTAGTTTTAAAACTTTTTGTTCTCCACGCATACGATTATTTGAGATATTGCGTGTCGAATGGTGGTATTTAACACCGCGCTTTCTCTTTTTCCCAGAGCAAAGAAATCAAAATATTAATTAATTAATTACCCCCAGTGGGAGTCGAACCGACTACAGTCGCGCTTACAGTCGCACTTTACGACGCTACGTCACGTATTTAGTCCGTATCTTTTACATTATTTTACAGAAATTGTTACTTAGAACTATAGTGTAATCTAAAATAGGCCAACGGACTTTGGAGGGCATTGCACCTGTTCTATAGAAACTATAAATAACAAGCCTTAATTTGTATATTAATTAATAAGTTATTATAATTACTCTGAAATAATTGTGTTAAAAGTGAAATATGTGAAGTTACTCTACCGTCTATAATAGGTGAGATTTACATATTTACGTATATATAAACATTGTAGGTTCGATCCCTACTCGAGGAAACGAAATATTTACTTCAAATTTATATATCCATTTCTTCGCTCTGGTGTCGAGGCGAAGCGCGACGTTTAATTCCGCCTCTCAATACACAATGCCTCCTAAATACGGCGGAAAATGGGAAACGGAGTGTTTTAGGTTATATATAGGTTCCATCTGCCTACTCTGCTGGGTGGAGGATACAGATCACTCTCCCTCCATCTGATCACGCAAACAGATAGAGATGAACGTGAAGCTGATTTTTTAATATACACTATATTCATAGTATCCTATATTCATGATTAAAATATGTGAAGCGCTTTATGTGTTGTCATAGATTACACTAACTATGGAATTAAGTTATAATTATTTAATAAGTACCTTTATAATTATGACACAAGCCTTATATATTTTAAGGTCAAATATGATATTATTGTATT
Source organism: Heliconius hewitsoni (assembly GCA_018230445.1). Lineage (NCBI taxonomy): Eukaryota > Metazoa > Arthropoda > Insecta > Lepidoptera > Nymphalidae > Heliconius > Heliconius hewitsoni. The sequence goes on along the minus strand of DWAN01006441.1, from coordinate 8,383 downwards.
TCTCTCAAGGATTCTCCTCAAGGATTAGAAAGAATCTGGTCTTTTGGTCAGCTTCTATCGGAACACAGTTCCTATACGAAGGTCTCTTGGGGAAAAACATTAAAATTAATGTTATTATTATTATAGAAAATTCCAGCCGGACCGGTTTGTCTCCAATCAAGGAGTTGGAGCAAACATGGGAGCATGGGTTCACCAGTCTCAACTGCTTACGATGGGCCCCCCAACCTGGGCAGGGTCTGGTGTATGCAAATAATACCGGACAACTCATCATTATGAGTTAAAACATTTATTAATATGTATGGAGAAAGAAGAAAAGTATTGAAAACTCACCATAATCACGCATTAAAAACATAAAGTGGTAAAAATATTGAGATGGTAGATATAAAACTATGATGATTGTATGTTATTATGTTCATCTATTGTGGTTACCGTTACACTTAGAAGAAATCTTTAAAATGAACTTCTAAATGTATCAAGGTTTGTCATATAATTTTAATGGATAATATCTATTAAAAAATATATGATTCCTATATCTTATATATGCGTTATAAAATATAAAATGAAGTGACAACAAGCACAAATATACATAATTATATGTTTGCTTTTTTTTGCTATTCTTCACCACGTTCTTGATTTACCTTTGTAGCTTACTATCATTTTGTAGTATACGAATATCGAAGAAGTTGCAGTTTTACTAAATCTCGACAACTTTTTAACATGCATTCTCCTATTGTGTAAATCTGTTTTTTACCGTACAACCTCCTTCGTATGTGATATTGGCGAAGTAATTAGTGCTCAATTGGCACGTTCAGAATTTCGGAATGGCATAAATAAAGAATATCACAGACATCTAGACAAATATTTAGTATAAAGTAAAAATTAATATAAAACGACAATATTTTTTTTTATATTCAATATGTAACTTGAAACCATTGAGATATAATTTTAATATATTTAATTATTTAATTAATTAAAAAATAATAGTTCGGTGAATATATTCGTAGTCTATTTTAAAACAAAATATTAATCTTATTATATTTAAAGTTAATTTAACAACATAAATCAGCTAAAAAAAGAAAAAAGTAAATACATTGTAAAGCCATACAATAAGATAAATAAAAAAAACATTTAAATAATAATATTTGAATCTCAATGTAAATTCTTCTCTAAAATGTCATATTCTTTATTATAAATAATTTTACCGCCCTAATACACTGAAAGCAGATGCCATTTCCGCCACTCAACCCACAATGCCTTTAAGAAGTAAGGAACGGAGTGTCTAACTACCAACTTTCTTTTGCCTATTTTGCTATGAGGAAATATGCGTGGAGCAGAAATTAATGTTACATACATTCATTGTTAAAATCCCATAAACCACAACTGACAAAGTTAGTTAGTAAACCGCGAAAAGACGAAATTATTTTCTTATATAAATTAATTATAATAAATTTCCTTATATATGACCAACTGACTTCAAAAAGGAGAAGCTTAACAATTTGATTTTTTTTTTCATTTGTATCAGCATTGATTTATCAGCAAATTATAATTGGATTTTGATGATATATTTTTTATTTGATAGCAACATGTTTTAGTTTCTTTTATGATTGGTTCAGCCTTTTTTGAAAAATTATAAAAAAAATAAAAAGTATATTATATTCACGTTTATATTTTTGCTATTTTTCATTATATTGCTCCTTTTTTGATAATATTTCATAGCAAATTGTTTGGCCTGCTTGATAAATATAAAATCTTGAAATATATCATTTCTTACTTGCTTTTACTTGGTTATGACTGTGTTACATTTACGAGTTATTAAAAACTATTAATTTACTGTCACAATTTTTATATCCTTTTTTTAAGACGATACGTCTTAAATAGTGGTTCTTTATGAAGACAATATAAAGTGGCATCTATGTAAATAGTATATTTTTTCTTCATTGCATGGAGTAGAAAGTCATTTATTTGTTTTGAAAATTTTGTAGACCGTACTTGACATTGAATCAACTGGATATTCAAAAGATATAATATCATAAACAGACAAAATTAATGAATAAAATCCTTGCAACATGTTGGGTAAATGATTGTTTAGTAATAATTTAAAATTCAGTACATTTGTATGCCATTTAGTTTGTGGATGCAAGATGTAATGTACGGTAACTGACAACTGAATGTACTACCCACATTTATTTTTCATTTTGAGTTTAATATGAAAATTTTGAATGTACTGGGACGTAAACCTTTAACATCCTGCTAATTTTTTATGCTTATAAAGTTCAATATAAATAACATACAATAAAAAAAATGTAAAACTTTTGCTTCAAAGTTTAGAATTCTGATATTCATTCAACTGAACCCATTTTAGTAAAATTATAAATTATTTTAGATAAAGGTTAAAAGACTACTTACTAGATACTTATAATATTTTAAAATTATCGAATCTAAATCAATACTAAAATGAGTGTATTTTATTTTGATGATTATATCGTAATACAAGTCTTTATATTGTAGTTAAGAAAATTATATTGCTAAAAAAATGTTTGCCAGTTGTAAATTGCAACGGCAATTTATTGTACAGTTAAAACTTAGTGTTCTTATTAATATAACTGATCTCGTTGCATTATGCGGTTTAAAATTAATTGTAATATAACATTAAATTCTAGTTATTCATACTAAATATTATATTAAATTACATTTTTTCAAATCCTTTACACAATCACATTCGTGTTGTAGTTGATAATTAATTAAAAAATATATATTGTAGAATTTTAACACATGTAGGCATTTGCGCATACCTATAACATTTTGTTTATACTAAAATACATGAAACTGCCATTAAAACATTATTTATTTATATTTCTCATCTTAGGACAATTCGGAATCATAATCAAGGAGTTTCTTTAAAAAAAAAAATTTAACATTATTTTTTTTCAATTTATAGTTATTTAACTCTATTTATTTCACTTAAAATGTTTTTCTTATATTATGTTAAACACAAGAACTGGAAACGTTATATAAAAAAGACACAAAATTGTGTTTGTTTATGTAGTTTTGGAATACGAGAGATGTAGAAGTTGTTTTTTTTTATTTAGTTCCAAATACTTTTATTGGTACATTACCTTTTGTTTCTAATTTTGAAGCTTGTAACAAAAAATATATCGAACCTTTTTAAAATTTACAAATGATGTCACTTACCATTATACTGAGAGTACAATATAATAAACAATAAATATTCTGAAGCCAAATATAGGAAAAAATACTTATGTATTTTTAACACTGCCCTGTGTACCCGAATTATATAAAATTTCCAAATTTTGTGTAAGAATGAATATAAAAATGCATTTCGTTTTTAACAATTTTATGGCCTAATTTATTATTATGTTAAACTATTGTAAATACAATTGTTAAAGTAATATTTTAATACCTAATATTTGTCATAAATTTAAGATTTCGAGTTTTGTTTTAAAAAAACAATTTTCGAGCATTTTGTTTTTTACAATTATCCAGAACCTTTAAGAAAATAAACAAGTAACTTAAAACAAATCATGAAAAAAATGCTTTTCATATTATATTTTTTAAGTTATCCAATTAAATTATGTTTTGTCAAATGTAATCATATCTTTAATTTTATAACGTTTAAAAATTAGATGTAGATAAACATTATTTATCATGAAAATAGTCGGTTTGTGAATTCTTAAAATTAAATTTCTATTTGTGTATATAATTAACACCTTAGTTTTGTTTTTGACACTTGGCAAACCTATTAAATTATATTTCTTTGCTATAAGTTATGATGTATGGTAAATTTCAGTCGTTCAAATTTAAACCACAAGCATTTGGTTTGTAAACAAATAATTTTAAATTAAATGAACTGGAATATTTAAACTAACTATATAAAAACTTCTTAGATTATGCAAAGCTATTGGTATGTATATATGTATTATGTTTTTTTTTGTGATAAAAATAAAATGTTACTTTTCAAACATATGTATAGTTAACGATAAGTCGAGGTGTACAGCAAATTGCTTGTCTAATAAAAATTGTAATAGTAATAAAGCAATTTTACTAATTTGGTGTCTTATCTTTCTCCACGCACACTTTTTATCGCATAGGATATGTTTATTATTTAATTATCATCGTTTTTAGTTTCACGTTGTATTCCGCATATAACGAACAGGCTAAGCAGAGGGAACCTAGTGTAAAAATACCCCGTTTACCTAGTTTAGTTAGACAAAGTAGCGGAACTCAACGCCTAACTTTGTCTTATTGTCAAACCAAGGAAATTATAATAATTTATTCTACTTAGTGGGAATCAAACCTAACAACTAACGACCGTCGCTTTTACAGTAAGACACCACGATGGCATTATTAGGTTTACAATTCTGAGGAAACAGAAAAAAAATTAAACAAACCAAGAATGATACAAATATTTTATTCAGTTTCAAAAATGTGACTCCATTAATGACACTGACAAAATAAAGATAAATTTTAAAATATAGGATAAAGTAATTTCGGCAATACATACAAAAATATTTGTGAAAAATTGCAAATCCTATTACAATGTTTAAGCACTCATGCGGAACTTTGTCAATGTAACGTCGTACACAAACAACGAACAATAGTACTATCGCATAATAAATAACCAATACTGACAATATATAAAATATATTTTCCTTCATTAATCAACAATCTATACTTCTGACATTGAGAGCACAAAATAAACAAAAATAAGATGTCATATTTACAAGTCTTTTAGATGTCGACTTTCCCATTTTCGACGCCAATGTGGTCTAATCCCATCAATTGTGACTTAGGAACTGTCACTAAACACGTCATAAGAACTAAAAAAACACGGTTCTAACAACTTACAAAAGATATAAGTGGAAACCATTAAAATAATTCTAATTTCTACAACTGTTTTAAAAAAAAAATGTTAATTTGCCCGTAGCACTTGCAGTTTCATCCCTGACTGATCACAGACCGAATGTAACTCCAGCATCCAGCGACCCTCTGGTGACTTAGAAGCGTTTATATATAATAGCATCTATAACTAACTTCTTTTTGAGGAGGAAGTGGCGTTTTTATTAAAATGCAATAAAATAAATGTTAGTGTTCTGATGGCTTCAGCTCTTTAATTTGCTTTATTAGATAAGCCTTCTCGTCGTTGAACTGTTCGTCCTCTGAACGATCCGTGTGGAACTTGGTGAGGAAATCTACCAATTTGTCCTGATTTCTTAGCAAAATGTCCAATATTGGTTTAGGTTTATTAGGATTTGCTACAAATACCTGTAAATGAGTAAATATATTTTTGTTATTTCTTAATGCTTGAAATAATTCAAAATGTTGACTACTTCTTTTTACTACTATTACAGCTAAACAAAACTTGTCATTTCATTGTTTAGTGAGGTATACTTTTTTATGAAACATACTGAAAGTCATCTTAATTATAAGTATCGTATAAAGTTCTTATTTATAAATATATCTTGTATATATTTTTTTACTAAATCTAAAACTTTAAAAATCACATTTAAATTAGGTAAATTTTTCTTACAAGGTTATATATCACGTGACTAACAATGACGTCACACATGAACTAGTAATAATGAAAGTTGCGTCGTAATTAGTAACTAAGTTTTCAACGTGAAATGACAATTTTTCCTTCGCAAAAAAAAACATTCAAACGTGATGTTTTTAATATCCACGATTCATTTAAAAAAAAACACAATATTGACTTGAAAATCTTTTAACGAAAACTTAATATAAAATACAAATATGTAAACACGCTATCCTCTAGTCTTATAATATTTCGTTTTTATAAATTATTTTAAAAGTATGCAACAAACAAGCAAATATATAATTATTTTTTTACATTACCTTAAAGACATGGAAAGCTTCGAATTGAATGTTGCGTGATTTCTCTTTAAGCATATTCATCATAAGCTTAAGGTTATCGGGGTTCGTGATATAGCGGGTCATTATAGAAAAATTGTGTCGATCTAAAAGTAGTTCCCCAAGTAGTTTCAAGCTCTGCCGTCGAGTGACGTAATTTTCGGAATTTAACAGACGCTGGTAGTGACTAAACACTTTATCATAATTTGCTTCTAAAAACTCGGCACATAATATTTTATGTCGAGTTAATAATTCCTGAAGAATAAAAATATTAACATGAAATTTGTTTTTCGTTGTATGGATGCAATGAGACAATGTTTGACGAAGCGTGATCTCAAGAGTGAGAATAGGTTCAATTCTCACTCTTGAGTTTTTTTTGTCATTTCTTTGATCTGCTAAGATTAAATGTGGCGTTAAAATGTCCCAATACTGGGTAGAATTGAATGCGTAAATATTGTTTTCTTTGCGAATTTCACTAGAGGTGCGATTTAAGTGCGATAAAGATTTGAATTTTTAGGATGTTAATAAATTATTGGCTAATGGAAAAAATAAGCCTTTGGTTAAACTAGAGTTAGTATAAATATGTGTAAAAATTATGTTTTTAGCTAGTAGGTGTATCCTTTGTTGTATCCCAAATATATGATAATACTAAAAGGTAACAATAGTTAATGTCAAACTTTAAAAGAACATGATGCATAAAACCTAGTAAACATTTTTCCTGGCAAGGTCTTAAATCTTAAGGTTATTTTTATCATACCTTTATTGCCTAATGAAATGCATGCATCTATCATTACAATCATTACAATAATTTAAGGAAATATATAATAATTTTCTTAAACAATTTAAGAGATTATTTTAAAGAATAAATTATTTTTTTCAAAATTCAAAGAAATTATGATTAATCATCAGATAACAAAAATTTAATTTGTATCCAATCTGATGCACTTTTAAATACTAATATAATCAAATTTAAGTGTATCCCGTACACAGCAGGGCAGGTAGAGTGTGGAGGCACTCCGCCGAATTCTATATTGCGTGTTGTGTGGCAGAACTCGACACTCAACACGCAATCCAGAAATCGTCGCATCGGCGGCTTTGCCTCGACACCAGAGTGAAGAAATCAAAATATAAATTTATATAAATATTTCTTTTCCTCAAGTGGGGATTGAACTATAGGATCGACTACCAGTCAAACTATGTGGTCCTGTGCCGCGACTGACCTTTATTTAGGCTGTATGGAGCAAAGAATTTTTGTTCATTTCATCCAGTAATATTTAGTTCCGTCTGCCTACCTGACATGGGAAGTTTATCTTATTTTGAATTATTACATAATAAATGATTGCTTTGTAATTTTTCAAAGGTGTTAATTAGAATTAACTGTTAATCAAAACTATTACTTTATCAAAATGCCATCATTACTTAGTAAGCAAATTTGTGTAAAAGGTTATTTTTATTATCTATTTTTTTTTTTTTAAATATGTATGTATTATAATATGGGAATCATAAAATTCAAAATATATTTATACATTTTTAGCTTCAAGCTGCAATGGCAACACCTGTTGTTAAGACACTCCCATTCCCCAATTAAAATTTTAGAGACATTACGAGTATTGAGTGGCAGGGCTCAACATGCACTTTTCATATTACCAGAGCCAGAAAATAAAAATATTCAATATTTCATTTCCTCAAGTGAGAATATAACCTACAACATATTACGTTTACAGTTGAACACTTGCCCTTGCATCACGACTGGCCTCATATCATATTAGTCCTATCAATGGATAATATATATAGCAAAGACAAACCTTAAAAGTAGAAAAGGCATCAGAGGCAATATCAAAAGTGGATACTTCTACATAACGGAAAAAATTGTAAAAGTCATCTGAATACAACATTATTTTGGCTAGGGCTTCATATCTAGCACACTCTCTTAACATAGTACCACAATTGGAAGCAATTTCCTGGTGTTCATATCTACAAGACAAACAGTTGATTAGTTTTTAAATAAGAACAAAGAAATATGACAAGATTTAATATTTCAAAATTTGATTCTCATTTAGGGAAAATAATTATTTTCATTTCCTCACTCTGATAGCAAAACAAAATGCAAAATTATGTTCCACAACTCAATACACAATGTCTTGAAAAATGAAAAATATTTAAAAATATAATACATGTTGATAATAATACAAACACACCAATATTTATAAAAAATTACACACACACACACACTTACCCAGACATCAGAGTGAACAATATTTCTGGTTTAGTACAAATATATTCAACTGTAGGAGAGCGAGTGCCAATTTGACGTCTAAGAACATTGTTGAAAACTTGGGCTACATCCTTTTTGCCTTCAAAATCAATACGATTTAAATTCTAAAAGAAAAATATTTTGTTAAAAATATAATACAAAATAGTGAGGCCGGTCGTGGCGCAGCAGCACAAAGTGTGACTGTAAACCGACTGGTTGTGGGTTCGATCCCCACTCGAGGAG
>DWAN01006440.1:0-10467 GCA_018230445.1 Heliconius hewitsoni | reverse complement strand
TATATATATATATATATATATATATATATATATATATATATATATATATAGTATAAATAAAGTACAAATTATAATACATTAAAAAAACAAACATGGCAGACTACCATAACTTTGACGATAAACATACATTTTTGTATAAAATGCTCCTTATTCTTATCTATTATTTTTCTTCTTATTATTTTTTTTAGCTATCCTTCGTGTAAGATAGCAGGACAGACACATTTAACCAGACCAGAGTATATAATATAAACATAAATTAGTCCACACCAGAGGTTTGAATAGAGTACTATCGCGTTCGTGGAAATAAATAATAATTAAAATACGATGGAGTTGATATATTTTTTTGTTAGCTTTACGCTTCGCCGCGCGAATTTTAGCAATATTCATTCATTGCTTAACCGATATTCAAGTCATTGCTTGTTAAGTACAAATAACAAAACTTAACCCCCCCATTTTTTGTCTCATGACCAGAACGAATAAAAAATTAAACTAATCCATTCCTCCAAGTGAGAATCGATTCCATAACCGTCTCATTTACAATCCAGCCTGAATAACGATGCAAAGAATGGGCTTTAAAAGCTAAACTCTTACAAACTGTAGCTCAACCAAACAGTCGCCGGTCGCATAACGAATGTCCAAACACTGAATATCTGATGAACAATTTGCATACGTGAACCGCTTTAAATCACGATATCGGAGTGAAACATTATTGCTGACGACGCGGCTCGACGGGTTGGTAGAGAGAGGTAACTATGGTATGATTTCAAATTTTTTTTTATAGCTTCACCTTTTTTCCTTTTGCGGGGTGGACTTGGGAACCTAGTATTGAGATTCATTCCTCACAAGTGCTATTTGTAGACTGGAAGCATGCCATTGAATTTGTAGACAGGTTAGGTAGAGGGACCCTGGGAACATATTGTTAAAGGGATTCCGTTCTCATTAAAGGTATTGCGTGTTGAGTTGTGGAACTCAATACAGCGGTTTTTCTCGCTACGAGAATAAGTATATGAAAATATTAAATATTTGATTTCTTCGAGAGATAATTGAACCTACAACTACAACTTGCAACGCTACGCCCGGTACAGGGTGGCACCGTATAACTGACACCGCCGAATTCGAGTTATTGTTTATTTACACCTACATAACTAACTTAATAAATTATAAGGAATATTTAATTCAAAACCCGATTTCAACATTTTAACAACTTTTTTAAGCATTTAAGCGTCAAAAATCAACATAAATTACAAAGAAGTCACCTAAAGCGGCCTCGTTTTTTTCTTTCATAGTATAAAAAAATACATGGTACGTATAAAAAATACGTTAAACGTATAATATAACGTAAGAAGCCGTGAACACTCATGGGCGGGATAAAAAAGTAATTTGGTTAAAAGTTTAGATAAAGTACGTAGGCTTTAGTTTATTGCTCCCTTAGACTAAAGCCGCTTTCTGTATGTACCCTTTACATATTTTTTTCGGGTACCCTTTAATTTTGTCTTGTATTCTGAATTTCTGGACTGTATAAAAGAGAAATATAGTTGTGGGTTCGAGTCCTACTTACGGGAATGAATTATTTTCTTATCCTTGTAATAGTAACAAAATAAAGACACGATGCCTAGAGCAATCGTATCAAGCATTGCAAAAACTTTTCCAACTGTTCGTTATTTTATGAAGACGTTTCGGAACGCATTTTGTCTTGATTCTTTAACAATTTCTTTTGCTTTACATTCCTGTACTGCCTATTTTGTAATTTAAATAATTAATTTATTCTTGCGACTTCACCCAGTAAAATAACTAAAACAAATGACACAATCTAAGAGCCCGAGGTAACTAACTGCAGGGTCAACCTTCACGATAAATGGACTAACCAACAAAACATATTTTCGATACGAACTTGTACTTCTTGAGATTAACGCGTACAATCAAACAAAGTCACCGACTTTATAATCGAAATATCTAAACGTATAATAAAATTGTCACTGTGCGTTGTCTGTACATGAATAATATGTGAAGAAATCTATTATTGTGATATTTATAGAACCCAATGTATCATAATAGAAACCAAAATTATTATTTTTTGATCTGTTTGTCTGTGCGTTTGAGCACGCTTATATGAGAAACGTTTTAATTTTGTTAAACAATATAAATCGATTTATAAACAAAAAATCTATATTGATATAAAAATAGTAGAGTGGACAAAACTGCTACAAAATAATTGTTTTATTCAATCTGCTGAAACTTACGTTTTCAATGTATGAAAATTGTTTTAAATGATAATGTTATAAGAACACGAAATTAATACAGATTAATAAATAAATTATTGTGGAGCTCTAGCAGGCGAAGCCGCTAGCGGCTCGCTATTATAAGAAAACACTTAAAAAGATAAAGTTTAAGAATTCTTCTCAATAATAAGATAATTTGAAAACTTATTAGCATCACGGTTATCAACGCATGACAACTTTGATGAAATTTCCGTTCAGTCGTAAGTGACGTTCAGTGACCGGATATTACGGACCGGCTGACCGAATGAAATAGGTCACAGCCCAACCCATTCCTTCATTCATTCATTTTGATTTTGATTCTGTAGATTGTGTTAGGCGAGATGGCGCGGAAATATTACTTTTTACTGTTATTTTTTATTCCTTAAGATAGATACTGTGCTTTTTATTAAAAATTGTTTTGTTTTTTTTTATACTTTAAACGCTATTATGGCATAGTTGAAAAGTATTCTTTAAATTTCAGATATATAAATGTAATATCGTTTTTTTTTTACTCCACGATTTATCAGAGCAGTGCAAGAGGCAATTACCGTTAATACAATTCATTCCTCAATTTCCACTCAATCAAGCTTAATAATTTTTTTGAGATCACATATATTGTTCTCGTAGTCTATTTTACCTACAACTACACTCTTTTACTCGAGTTTGCTCACATGATTAAAAATTGGTTTTAATAATATTAATAACATTGAACTTATTACCTAGTACTAAAAATTTCATACATAAACTTATCATACAAAATATTTTAATTAAAATAACAAGATACTATACTTTACACGCATACGGTACTATATTTTACACGAATATTACTAACTATCTTAACGCTTTATCCCGCATTCAAAAGGAAGGGGAATAGGAAGAGGTAAGCGGGCGTTAAAAGCCCAATTTTTATAACATTGCCAATCGAGTGGCGGAGCTTAGCATCGCAAATTATCTACCAAAGCGGATAAATATAAATAATTGTTACATAATCTTACCTCACCTCACCAAGTAATAACCGAACATACATACATCATTTACAGCCTCAATTGAAATGAGCATCCATAAAATACAGAATTCAATAAATAAAATGCTTTAAACTACCTCTAGTAAAAAAAAGGATACAAAACAAGACGTTTCGTCTGAGACGCTCTAAGGTGTCAGCTGACATAAAAAATGTGAACCAATTCCACCCGCCGCAGACTAGGTACCATGAATATTTACCATTTTGCAGGTTCAAAGAGCAATGGACCATCTCATTAAATGTAGATGTGGTTTTACAAAGTGTATTTCGCTTAAGTCTGAGACATTTCTTTTAGGAAAATCTTTGTATATGTTGGTAGATCTTAAAGATGTCTGTGAAAGCGTCATTCTATAAACGCGACGGTTGTGGGTTCGTGTCTGAGTCGGGACAGGTCGGGTAGATTGGAACAATGGGCGAAATGTGGGGGAAAGCTTAGTGCTAAATTCTTTTTGCCTACCGTATTATACGTGGGGTACAGGGTTTACCCTGTACACCACGTACCCCAGGTACCTTGAAACTAGGTTCTTATCATTTACCATATTATGCAGAAAAAAGGCTTATTGAAATATAGCTAAATTTCTTTATTGTAATTAAATAAATAATAAAAATAACTTTAACGAAACGAACTTTACATAGGCTTTACTTATATCTTTACGGTGACATCTAGTGGGCGGAACTTAACGCCGCGCTTTGACTTGTTACTAGAGCGAAAAAAAATGGAGGCTCTCCTCTCCTCTCTTATATCTCTATATAACATAAAGTCATAGAACCTGTAGGTATGGTGTATGCCTTTATGTTGTATTTGTTTATAATAAATCAATCATATAATGTAATCTGCATTGCGTTGCGTTGATTTCCGCCACTGAACGCGCAATGCTAGGTAGTCCGAAAAGGTAATTATAACTTTTTAAAAATCACATTCACGCGATATGCCGCACACAGCAGGATAAGCAGAGGGAACATACTGTTAAGACACTCTGTTCCCCACTTTAACCATGAACGAATTTTGAAGACATTGCGTGGCGGTACTCAACGCCGCGCTTTACTTAACTTTTTATATATTAAAATATTTAAAAAAAACATTCTATACAATGTTCACTTACTCTATGATAAAAAAAAGCATAACAACACGCCAACGTCGATTGCGCTTACGATCCAACGGAGTCGTATTTCAGAGGAAACGGCCGCGTTACAGATTACCTACGTCCAATTTTCCTTGCCACCACTGAAAATTTGAACAAAAAAAAGCTGACAATGATTAAATAAATATAATAAATATTTTTGTATTACAACTATCCCGCGTATAGACTGACATTCAGAGTGGACCTAGTACTAAGACAGTGCGTTCCCCACGCATTGCCTAAATTTCGAGACATTGTTGTTAACTGGTAGAACTCTACCTTTTGTTTTGTTATAGTCTTTTGTCTTGTCATTTAATGACCGAGAAAATGAAAATAATTAATTGCGCATTGGAATTTAAACATTATTATGGATTGCATCACGGTGTAATGTAGAAGGACGTGATTTTTTGTAAATAAAATGGTTTTGGGTTCAATATATATTCAGAGAATCATATAATTCTTTTGTTTTCCACTCTTTGAAGACAAAGTATGGTGATAAGTTCCACTACTCATCACGCAATAACGCGAAAATTGGGCGGAATGTGGGAAAAACTAAATGTCTTAACCACCCTACTATACTATACATATATATTAATATAAATTCAGGCATTTCCTTAGAAAAAGCTTAAATTTTTAATAAACGGACACGCCAACGTGGTCGAAGGTTAAGCGATGGGTTGCGGGCGTGGAAGTAACCGCGCGTTAGTTATTCACTATACCCCCATTTGTTAGCCGGCTTTTAAATTGAGGCCACTGGATTATCTACATCGGAGTAATGAGCTACATCTTAAGTAAAGTACACCCTCGATATATTTGAGAGCAACACTGTGCTTATAATGTTGCTATATTTATTTATTTTGAAATGTAGAATTTTGAGGGTAGATTGATTTTGTTTTGTTTTGCAGAAAGTACTAAGAAATATATAAGCCACTATATAGTGAATACATTTAAATTTTAGACAAAGTTATATAGAAACAAACATATAACAATTAAAAATAAATACATATACACTTATAATATTGTACTTTTATAGATTAAGTTGAAGACGTCGCTTAAATATTCCAATGGACTGGGATCGTCTTGCTTCCAGTGGAAGGTGTAGCAGGATAAAAAAGAAAGGCATAAAGGCGAGTACATGCAAAATATACCTATGTTCTATTGACAACTTTACCTTAACCCAAAAATAAATGTAATTATAAGATTTTGCTGATGCTCACATATATTCAGTAGTTGCTGGGACAGATCTAAGTAGCACGAATCAGCATAGTCTAGGATAGGTAGAAGGAGAGTGATGGACCAGAGGAGGGTTCTTCCATTTTCTCAGTCTGCCTATTGTACAAAAGACCTTACGGCTAAGCTCTAATACGTACAACAATTTATATCATATATAATTTGTTATAATCAATAATATTCACATCTTCACGGAGTCGAACCTCACAGACTGTATATACAACGGTTTTGGGTAAGATCGAGTAATTTATTTCTTCGCTCGCCTTTAAAAATAGAAAAATCGCAGCGTTAAGTTCCGTCCAACACGCATTTAAAATGACTAGCTACTTACATATAGCATACAGCATATGTACAGTGTGAAACTAAAAAAATAGGGGATATATATCTCTCACGAATATCAGGATCAAAAAACCGAGTTTATCTTATGAAAAATCCCACCTACCCAACAAGCATTATTCACCGTACCGGCGCCACAGCAGAAGGGTAAGTAAAAAAACACATGATTTCTCAAAGGGGTGTTTGTCAGCGGGTATGGGACGCACGAGTTAAGTTTTTGACCGGGATACCTTCGGCGACGTGACACGAATCGTACACTAGCCTCAAGTTGTAGGCTAAATGCTGTCTTTTTTTTGTTATTATTAACTGTAAGTGCCTTATGCCTTATCTTTGTTACCTTCTTTTTGTAAATAGATAAAAACATAGTTTCACGATGTATTCCACTTATCAGTAGGCTAGGCAGTGAGATCACAAACCTCGTCGGCTTACAACCTAGTGTTAAGACACTCCGCTCCCCACGCACCGCCCGATTTTGGGAATATTGTATTTTAAGTCGTGAGTGGCGAAACTCATTGCCGCTCTGCGTGTGGTTACCGTGGGATTGAAAACCATTCACTCCTACAACCGTCGCCTTTACAGTCGGATTTGCTCAGTCAATCAGTCAGATGTAAATAAAGATAGGTAAAGAGTCGTGGCGCCGCAGCACAACGTCTGACTGTGAATTGTTACGACGTGTTATGCAAAGTTTTGAAATTTATGTAAAATATGGAGAACTGAGACTCTTAAGCCTCTTTCTACACTTAAGAAATCGACATCTACAGCAAAATTTAAAATCAAAAGTTACACACGATAATAGTTTCAGGAAGCCTATAACTCGCTCCAATGGTGGCGAGTATGTTTTTTTGCACCGATGATTTTCAGCGAGATCTCTTGTTGATCTGAGAACGGCAAATTTTTGGCCACTACGTGATCAAATTCTATAATATTTTAGGTTAGGTTTATCCCTATTCCTTATTCGTTATGTGTTAACATGGACTTTGTGCTAGTATATAATTGTATGTATCTTGAAGAGAAGTAATAATTTATCTAGAGTATAGATTTTTAGTAGTATATATAGGCAAAGTGAACCTAGAAACCTAGCGTGGCGGTACGCTGTGCTTTGCCTCGTTACCAGAGGGAGGGAGGGAGCTATATATATATATATATATATATATATATATAGCTCCCTCACTCCCTCCGTATATATATAGCTCAGGGCAAGGATTCCCTCATATTCTATAAGTCTTATTACAATGCCCTCATAAAGTTACTATCTTCAAGCATATAATATTTAGTTAGTGAGAAGAGTGAATTCATAGACATAAAACTCCTTTTCCATTTTCTGCTCATTTCATATAGATTGTGTGTAATACAACCTGACCCGTTGTATCTATGCAGGCTTGTATTTCTAACTGACGTATCTTTGTGAAATTCCATGAAACGTTTTAACCTTTACAAACCTAGGAATTATCTATGTATATTATTGAGTTTAATGTTTTAATACTTAAAGTATTAATCATGCATTTAAATAGAGCAACCCTTTTGAAAATCGTCCGTGGGAGTAAGCCCAAGAGTAAGAATTACTTTTTCTTTAGATTCCTTCTGCCTAATCTGGTATGTAAGATAAATCGTAAATCTGCTATATGCATCGTAAATTCTTTAAACAGGTTAAAGTCGCAGAACGGAGTGACTCTACATTAGTAGGTATATCTCCAACCACATTACGAAGAAAATGCAAAACCTAATTCGATAACTTAATTCCCGCTCAAGGGAATAAAATATTTAATATTTTCATTTCCTCACTATGGTAACGATGAAACGCGCGGCGTTGAGTTCCGCCATTCAATACGCAAAGCGTCGAGAATACAGCGAGAAGTGGGGAAGAGAAGTTTCCTAATGGGAAAGAACTATCTTAACACTGTGATTCCAGGTTCCCTCTGTCTACCTTGCTATGTGTAGCACGCTGTAGCGTGATGTTTAAAAAAAGGTACTGGATATTTTTTTTGCTTCACGCTATATTCGACAATCTATAACTAATACCCATTTGACCTACAAAAGTTCTACAACTCAAATTTCATATGAAACACATAAATGTCTATAATAATCGGGGCGGGATCTATAAGATTTTTCGATCAAACCACTTCACGCTTGACCAAACGGGTATTAGGCTTTGACCGGCGATAGTGCCTTTTGCTGGCCGTATACGTTTCGCCTTATTTAAATTTCGTTTTATATTTTAGGTACATCGATAATCGAATAAATGAGAATAGAGAAATATACTTAGGTTTATATAATACATATTTTTTATGTTCACATGCATCCCAACCATACCAACCAATTTCGAATGTATTGCGTGTTGAGTGGTGAAAATAAAAACCGGGCTTTGTCTTGTAACCAGAGCGAGGAAATATTAAAATTACTCATTACCTCGAATGACAATCGAACTCACAACTGTATTATATACCTACAGTTAAACGGTGTGCAACTTTTTCGATTACGTACATAACAATGGGTATGATGGAAATAGAATTATTTTTGCTTCATATATAGCATCTCCCGCATATTGCATAGGAGAGAAAGAGTTTTTTTTAGAGTTTTTTAAATGTATTTATGACACGGGACTCGAGTCCCGTGCAGCGGCAGATCTTGGCGCATCTTGGCTTGGCTTGGCGCAGCGTGCCAAGAGAAGCTCCGTCAGGACCTAGCGGCAAAGGCTTCTGCACCCTACCGCCGGCCTAGCTACCGTCGAGGCGATCCGGAAAGTACTCGAGGGCTAGCTCGGGAAAAGGCACGGTTCCCTGTCGTTTAGGGTGACGCAGGTGCTGTCGGGACACGGCTGCTTCGTTCGGCAAGTGCCTACCTGCGCCTCATAAACAGAGAGCCGGAGTCTCCTCCGGTCGGACAACGCCCTTGAATGGGTCCAAGGGCGAGGGATTTGGGGAAGTCCTCACTCCCTATTCGACAGACCCGTGTCGTTGGATCGCGCGGGTGTCGGCGCGCGCCTTCGAGATGATGCACGCTTTTCCCCAGGCGGAGGTAGTCCATGAAGATTTCCCCCTGTAAAAAATTGTGATCACCACCGCCCACGTCCCCATGTAACATCAGAAGAGCTACAGGTGCATTGCCACTGATAAGCGTACGCAGGATATTTCCTTGCGATCGCCAACACTTCACGAGCGCTCATTAAAGCTCGTAATTTTTGTTCAGGGGTGAAGTCGTCCCTCTCCACCCGGTGACGCTGTCAAGTCCAATCCAGGTCGCAGCAATAAAGAACATTCGAAAAAAAAAGTCAATCGGGGGCAGTCGCTTGTAGGCAACGGCCCTTATCGGCAGGCAACTCCAACCATCATCCGACCATCGGTTCCCAACCAGTGAACCGTGGACCAGTTAAAATATGGTTCGCGAATGATTTAAAATTTTGGTAAAACACAAAATATTTTGACATTTAAATTCAATATAATTTGAAATTCATTGATTTTTAATATTTACTTAAAATTTCGTACACCCCATCATATAAAATGTCGTGTTTTTTTTACTTTTTACTTTGAAATGATTTTTTTTGTTTAATTATTAATTTATTTTTATTACACCTACAAAGTGGTCCCTGCTAAGAAGAATTCTATAAAAGTGGTCCCTGGTCAAGAAAATATTGAGAACCTCTGCTATAGACGATATGTGTTTTTATCGTGGTTTTTTTTAATCGTTTCCGGTTTCTAACAATATGTATATATAAAATTCAAATCGCCGTAAAGAACTATAGCATAGTTTTTTTATTATCCTTTTTAAAGAAAATCCATAGTAGGAAAAATGGTGAGTTAATTTATATCAATGTATAAAATCTTCTACTACTTTCTGATTCATTGATATACACATCGCGGAATATAACAATAAAATTTATTTTTCCCCAAATATAAACGTAAGCTCTTAACGACTCTAACAGAAGGTATCACGAAATTTATACGATTACGTTTATAGTTACGTTTTATATATTGTATAGTTCACGCAAGCGAATTTATCGGTCATTAGTCACTAGGTATATAGGTTCTCAACTCAACACTAGTTCTATAATTTTTAAATTTAATTATTTATTAAATGTTTTAATTATTTATTAGATGATTTTAAAAAAACATAACATTGAGTTTTTTTTTCATTTAAAACGCCATCTATACACTCCTTATCGTACTACTCGAACAATACAGCACATTAGTAATATGCTTTCTGTGAGTCGTAAGTAGTTTGTGTTTATTGTTATAGGTGGCACTAAACTAAATTTAATTTAGACTAATGTAATTTAAGACAAAATACAGATATTTTGAAACAACAAACGCCTAAATTTTATTTATATTTTTATAAATAGATTTTTATGAATAAAATTTAAGTGAATTTTTATTATTTCATAAAAGTAAGATGACCGAAATACCCATTAATATAATAAGTTCTTTGATTTTCACGATTATTACACATATGAAATGAAACTAATTTAACCGGATTAATCGCGTATATTTAAGATTTTACATTTTGG
>DWAN01006439.1:0-10467 GCA_018230445.1 Heliconius hewitsoni | reverse complement strand
ACCAGTCGGTTTTACAGTCACACTTCGTGCCACTGCGCCACGACTGGCCTCAACTTAACTTATCAGTTATTTTATAATTAATAGGTAAAGGAGATAATGAAAAATATAGTTAAAAGATAAAGGAGGTAAAATTATCGCATTGATGATTTGAGCACAAATATTTTGGACGTAGAGTCTATTGTCGCGAATAGATTAATGGTAGATGTAGTTTCGATTCCCGTCATATTCACTACCTTAATCTCAATGGTTAGGCAACCCGCTGTTTCAGAAATTCTTTTAACACTGTTTACAAGTCTCTAAGACAGAGTGAAGATTCCCTTTCTCCATATTTCGCTCGAATTTGCAATATTTAACGTTGATTTGTGGGACTTACTGCTGTCCCACTGTGCCACCGCGGCCTTATTACTAGATTCACATAAGTAATCAAGTTACTTGACCTAAATTCTAACAACAAAGTTAATTACTAGAATTTATATCGAAATAACAAATTTATAACACAATAAGGTATTAATTTCTATGGCCAACTAATATTTTTAACGTCCTGAGGCGGACTTTTAAAGTTTGTTCATTTTCAGGACCGAGTCGTTCACATTATGTTATTTCTGCTTCATAACTTTCGAGAGTAATTAAAAGTTGTTTAAATAAACAACTTCGAATGAACAAAGGCGCGGGTTCGATTGAAAATTTTGTCCGTCTTTTCGGTTAATTTATTAAAATTAAATGATTTCTAAGTATTTTCGTACAACGGGGCATTAGGTAGTCTTTTTTATTATCTTCACGTTATATCCCGAATGTAGGTAAGCAGTTTGATTCCCAAATTTCGCCTAGTGTTTACGCTGTCGCGTAATATATGGTGGAACTTAACGCCGCAGTTTGTCTTGAGAGACGACAAGAACATAACTCATTGTCCGTCGAGTATATTCAAATGGGTAGTGTAGTTACGTATGAATGTATTTCAAAGGTTAATTTTCTATATTTCTTTTTTCTCTTGCCCTCATATTGTATATTCGAATCCATGATTCCATATATTTAGTATTACTGTACAAACAATGTTTTTTATATATAACATAAGATTAGAAATCTACTTTCTGCCTCTAATCCTGCAAACATAAAAAGTTCAAGAACTGTCGACCTTTCAAAGATAAAAAACTCGCTTCGTGTTTTGATGACACCGAATTCGAACTCCAGTCCCTTATGAAGCGATAAGGCCTCGTAAACTTAAGCGATTTGTATAATTCGCTCACGCAACAGACGTTTGCTTGCCGTTCTATTTTTTTATATAGAGACGAGAAAAGGCTGTGAATATTTGTGGAAAAAAGGTCTTTTTTGTTTTTGTTTTGTTTGGTTTACATGTATTGATTTGGGACAGTGTTAGGTTGTATCGTTATTCGTTTTCTCATGAACGGTGGCGAAACTTAGCGCCGCACATTTTCTGAAAGTATTAGCGTTATTATCTTAAGAGATATATAATTTTTTATACTTTTTTTCCTTTAAAATATAAAATATACATTTTTGATCAGTGTTATGAAATAAAATACACCTTTAAATTCTTTTTTTTCACTAATTTCTCTTGTCATAGAATTTGACATCATCATAGTGTCATAATGGGATAGCTTGTGACTAAACAGATGGTTGTGGGTTCGATACCTTTTCAGAGGAATTATTAAAAATACTATAAAATGGTTTATTTTATAGATATAGGTTACACACAAAAAGTAAACAAATAAACGTGGCTTAATTAGAAGTCTTTATTAAGCGACAAATAAATCATCTGTTAAAATACATAAAATGAATATTTACTAAATTCTTACTACGATTTTGTATTAAGTTGACAGTAGTCTATAGTTAGTATTGAAGTAATTTTTTTTAGTTAACAATTTGTTTGTTGACTGTAATGTATGTATGCGACAGCATATGGTAGTCGAAACGCGGCGTTGAATTTCGCAAGTAAAGTGAGATATAGTTTTTTTAGTTGACGACAGTTAATTAATTTTATTAAGTAATCAATCGTCGCTTAATTTATTATCCATATATAATATATTTTTTTAGTTTTTAAGCTGCGTAGGTAAAGAAAATTTAATGTTAAGACCACTAGTATAAAGAAACTCTGTTTCCTCTTATAAAGTGGCTAAATATAAGGATTTTACACTGTAACTTTTAAACATGTGGGTAACAATGAAGTCCCAAAATAAAAATGAAATCATTACTTTCGAGTCTCCCACACAATAGTAATAGTAAACTGACGCGTAACGTGCTCGCTATCGACGATCGACAAATACAAACGTACAGTAAAGTCTGACCACGAGGAACCTTGGCTATAAAGCGGCGCCAGCTCTCCTAATTATCATATAAACGATGTACACAATAAAAACCACTTGTTTTGTATCACTCGCTTTGTTTGATGGACATACATACAGATTGACTTGGATTTGTTTCAACATATATATGTATAGTATCACAGATAAATTTTGTATATATTTATATTCTATAAGATAAATTAATATTTTCGCTTTGATGAAGATAAAACGCAGCATTGAGTTTCATCACCCAACTCAATCTTAGAAATCGTTTGAAAAGTGGGGGGCAACTGATTGTCTTAACACAGAGGGGGGGTTTTCTCGGCCTACAGGGAGGCGGAGAAAATATTTTTTTTGTAAGACGATTTCCCCTCAAATTCGAGACTTGCGTGTTGTATGTATATTTAAATTATTTTCAGTTAAGCGTACTCTAAATCGTATTATCTTAAGGGCGTAATGTCATAACGGAGAAATGAAAATAAATTAAATATCAATCCATCCACACTACCAAGCGGGGATCGAATCACAATGAGCTGTTGTTCTCACTCAGGACTGATATGTATGTATGAGATGTCTCTAGAGATATATCAAGGAATCTATACTTATAAGGCAGAAGTGATATTGGTTATGCTTGAACACGCTAATCCCGGGAAGGAATGGTTTGAATTGTACAATTTTTTCTGTTATACAAGATATATTGAGGAAGACTATATTATTATATAGCCTAGGCCAGGCTTATATAGGAAGATTATACTATAAATGGTTATTTATTATAGGCTAGGACATTACATCACTCTAATCGTTGCGGGCTAAGTGTCTGGGCAGTGAGACACAGTGCCGCTACGCCACGACGCCACGCGACGGTCACAAATTCAAGATTTAGAAATAACAAAAATCATTTCTATATTCGTAACTCGATATATTTTGAATGGACCGGTCTGTTCGCTTATAAGATGCTATAATATATAACGGTGTTGAGCAAAATACCTGTATTCGAGCACTTATAAATGTAAATATAATCATAAAAAACTGAATTTAAGCTTATGTTTTTGTTTAAATATATGTGTTGTTTTTTTGTCATCCGGTTATGGTTTGTAGTTTTTTGCATGTTGAACTAGTTGTTACTTACATTTCGCCTCGCTCGCATGTCCAAATAAAAAAAATGTATGCATATGACCCATTTTAAATATCCAAGATAACAGATGGCACGAACAGTGAATGTGAATTAAAGATTAACTTGATGTTATGTAGCCACTAATATTCCTCGATAAATAAAATATCCGATACAAGAAGAATTATTCAATTCGAATCGGCAGTTTCTAAGGTTACCGCGTAGCTATATGTAGATTTGTAGCAAATAACCAAATCAAGGTAAAATTATATTGTATATGAAAATAAATGTTTTTTTTTCATGCTGTATTTTGATTCCCTCGGCCTGCTATACCCTGCGTGGTAAGTGGCGGAACGAATTCCACGAGTAAAAATCGAACCCACTACCGTCTGGTTTAGCCAGACGTTGTGGCGCTGCGCCACAACAGTGTCAAAATATTATAATAATTAATATAAATCGTCCTTGTAACATAATGGCAGCTTGTCTAGTTGTTCGACTGAGGC
This sequence comes from Heliconius hewitsoni, assembly GCA_018230445.1. Lineage (NCBI taxonomy): Eukaryota > Metazoa > Arthropoda > Insecta > Lepidoptera > Nymphalidae > Heliconius > Heliconius hewitsoni. The sequence goes on along the minus strand of DWAN01006439.1, from coordinate 6,556 downwards.
CATCAAAATAAGGCGTGCGATTCAAATAATTCACATACCTAATGTTGTAGAGTCGTAAATTTTATTTATTGACTATTGTATTATTAAAATAATGTGCTAAAAACAGAATTAAATGATTATTTTTCCAATTATGTTTTTTTTTATTTAATTTGGTTTAGCTTCATGCTGTAACTTGTATATAGCAGGGAAGGTAGAGGACACATAGTATTAAGGCAATGGCTTACCCACACACTGCACAAATTTTGAGATATTGCTTGTTGGGTTGATAAACACCGCCTTGCACTTTTGTTACCAGAACGTGAAAATGAAAATTTAAAAAAAATAATTTACAAAATATATATTTTTTTCTCAAATTCTGTAGTATACATACAGCTTATATACCACGAATACGTAGTGAACAAGCAATCCGTTCTTCTTTTTGTGAAAATATAATTATTAAATATTGAAAATTAAAAATGTCTTAAAACAAGGTTTCCAGGTTCCCTCTGCCTACACTGCTGATAAACCTCTAAAAATAAAATGTCTAATAATCGTGAAAATCAAATGAACTTATTTTTTTTGTCCTACATTTTAAGCATTTAAAACATAATCTAGCTAGGCAGGCCCAAACAGTGTGCTTTCCTTGGCGGACGGAATACTGCATACTAATAGTGCATCTATTGTTTACACCGCGGTTACTACGAGATGTGAATATTCGTTAAGACTTAGGCTAGGGGCCTACCGCGGGGTGTACCGCCATACGCTGCATTCTAATGACCTCAAAAACTATTGATATTTTTATTGTATTAAGCTGTAATAATATAAATAGAATGGTTTATTTTGGCACATAATTTGAGTTGAATTTCAAGGAGCGACAGTGACCATAAATAAAAAAAACACAGAAGTCAATCTGATCCCATTTGAAGTGTAAATTTTTTACAAATTTAAGGTGTGACAAATCAATAATTTTGCATACCTCAATGCCGACCCGCTGAGCTTTATCATCTAGAACTGGGAAATCAAAATAATTAAAAGTAATAATTTCATCTAATGGAGATCGAACTCATACTGTGCCTCGTGCTCAATTTCAATAAACATATAATACCGCCTCCGCCCCTCGGGCTATACGACTTCATTTTACAAAGCTAATCGTGTATCGAATATAAACAGATCAATAACATAAGTAAATGAAAATATTAATAAAACAAACGACATCCAACCCGGTGCATAATAACATTTACCGAGCATAGATAGGAATAAATAATTGTATATTAGACCTACCTATTTATTATTGCAAACGCGACGGTTGTGGGTTTGAATCCCGCTTGAGATAACAAAATGCTACAATAGGGGTTCCAGTTACCAGTCAGTTATCTTAAAAGGAATATTGATATTCTTAATGTCTCTGGTGATTCAATCGAGTTACGCAAAATGAGTTATGTTCCGCTACAAAATCAGACAAATAAGGTACGGAGTGCAAAACTTACTTCGAAATAAAGAGATAAATAATTTAAAATTAACAAATTTCAAGGCAGTATCAGTTTTAGCAACAATTTATACAAGTTTTAAGACAAATTACAAATATAGTATAAGTAGATTTTACTCGACTACGTACAGTCCACGCCTACTGTGGATTACCATAACGGGCTCTGGCCTTATACTAGCTGTTATATATAATATATATTGTTGCCGTGTCTGTAAAGTCATTGTCATTGTCTGTAAAGTGGTGGTTGTTGTGGTGGTTTGGATTTGATTCCATTTATTGAAATAATAATTTCGATTTTTTCTCTTTGGTAACAAGAGCGACGTTCTGTTACTCAAAACGCATCTTTTGAAATTTGCGGCGTTGTGTGGGTAACGGAGTATCTTAATATTACTGTTTTCTTAACTATATGCGGGATAAAGCGCGAAGCTAAAAAAAGTAAATCATATACCTGCCCGCTTGATTAAATAGAAATAACTAAAGCTGAGTATCGTGTTCTCATACAAATCATGGTACCATATTAAAAAAATAAATCTTTATAGGAGCAAAAATGTATACCAAACAATCAGGTTTACTGTTCCTTGGAGCTGTGAAAAAATCTAACTTCTAAGGCCTAAGCCAACGAAATCAAGCGAGCAAGATACAGCCGTTTATGCCGTTCTCTGCACTGTACGCTCGTCCGACTTGCATTTGATCGGTTTTTTTAATATATTTTTTTCATATTATACTAAAAGAGTTTCTTTGGTTTAATACTTTGTTAGTCTCAGAAAGTAATGGTTCAAATTCTATTTTCTTTATGTCGGATAGTCCATGTATCAAGGAAGGCTTAATAACCATTATAACGTGACATTAACGGTTTCTACGTAACCCACTGTACGTGCGGTCAGAACTACCTCCAACATTTTGAGTTTTGAATGGCCAACTCTTCACCATGCGGGCTATACTGAATCTAAGAAATAATATTTATTAGCTTCCCGCCGTATCTAGCACGTAGCAGGGCAGCCAGACGGAACCTGGGAACCTTCTTAAGACATTTTCGTTCGCTACTTGAAAAAATATTCAAAAGATAGTTAAACACACCAAAGTCGCACATAAAAGCTAGTATAGCAAAAATAAATGAACACATTGGAGCACACAATCGGACGCAGTGTCGTAAACGCGGCAGTTAGCATTCGTAATGAGGTATTATTGTTATTTGCTGAACAGGTTATGATGCAAATAAATGGATTTTATGCATATATAATGTAATATGAGGTGGTCGTGGCGCAGTGGTACTGTGGTACTGGACTGACTTATTGACTGTTGTATGTTCGATTCTTACTCAAAATTATTTATCTAATAAAATTTTTAATTGCTCGTTCTCGTAAAAAAATGGATGTTGAGTTATGTCATCTATCTCGTAGCATTTTACCATTTGGCCTAAAAGTAGGGTATGGAGTAACGCTAGGCTTCTTTTGCTATAAAGGAAAAAAATGAAATTGTTTAAAATATGTTTGTGTTAGTATTAACTTTTTAAAATTCAACTTAAGCAGGGTAGGCAAAGAGAACCTAGCATTAGAAACTAAAATTTTACATTTACCTCTCAATTTTCGTCTACATTCATTATGTGTTTTGAAGCGGAACTCAACGCCGCGCTTTGTCTAACTAGACCAAAATATTAACAGTTATAAGTTTTACCGTCCCTAACGGGGACGTAGGGATCACACCTGCAACCGTTGTGCTTACGCTGTATCCCGGGCATAATAAGGTAGAGCAGAAACTTAATATTAAAAGTGGGAAATGCCCACTCACGTCTTATTATCGTGGGTTTGTTACCGATGAAAATAATTAACGACCTGCAATCAGAATTGAACTCACAACCATCGTGGTAACAATCAGACGCTGCCACTGCGCCACGATAGCCTTTTTTTATCTGTGATATAAAAGTCTAATGTTATTTGCTTTCACAGTACGCATGGTGTGTGACCCGCCGGGCGACTTTCGGAACCGCATACAGTTAAGTTTATTTTGGTGATACGGTGTTTACTCGAGAACGTTCACACTATACTGTAATGTTAATGTTACTTTATATAAAGAAATTAATTTTTAGAGGCTTGTCGTGGCGCAAGGGCGCAAACATGGCACTGTAAACGGGATAGGTTTTGGGTTTGATTCCAGCTTGAAAATGAAATATTTCAGTCGGCTTCATGCGCGGGATACGGCACACAGCAGGGTAGGCAAAGGGAACCTAGGGTTAAGACACTGATTTCTGGAGGCATGGCGTGTTGAGTGGCAGAACTCAACGCCGCCCTTTGCCTCGACACCAGAGCCAAGAAATGTAAAAATTAATATTTCTTTTTCTCGAGTGAGGATCGAACCCACAAGCAGTCCGTTTACAGTCACACTTAGTGCCCCTGCGCCACGACTGGCCTGAATGTTTGAATTAAATATTAAATATTTTCATTTGCTTGTTCTGGTAACGCGGCAAAGCCCGGAAAAACGCTCTAATTCGGCGTAAAGTGGAGGATGGAGGTGCCTTAATGAGAAAAAAAAATCCTTACCCACAATTAAATTAAAGTTAAAAGGCAGAGCCCAACGCCGTGCTTCGTCTTGTTATTAAAATGAGCAAATGAAAATAATGAATTCCTCCGCATGGAAATCGAATCTAAAACTGAATTTAAAAAAAATATATTTTAATTTTGATTTAAATTTTATCTCCACTAATTATAACACGGTGTGACCGACGGCCTCGTCTAACGAGACACCCGTATGTTTGGTAGCCACCGACGTTAATGACTTGATTTATACATATTAAAAATACATATTACCTAGTTTTATAGAAATGTAGAATGCGATACGAAAATATTTAATGTAACACAAAATAAATGTATAGAATTAAATTGCTTAATATTTTAATAATAATTGAGATTTAATACGCGTTGCTTTCAGAATCCGGCGGGTAGTGGGAAACAGAAGAGTCTTAATGGAAACGGAGTATCTTAACACTAGATTCCCAAGTTCTGCCAACCCTGGTATGTGTGAGAAACAGCGTGAAACTAAATAGTATGATTAAAATACATAATTTTTAACTATATAACTGTATAATTCTATTGATTAATAAATGCGCTGGTTGTGGGTCTCTACAGTCTGGGAAATTAACTATATATCATTTGTCCGCTTTTACGCAGTGTTCAACACCACTATTTATACCACTATGTAACATGCAATGTCTTGAATTTCGGAGTTTTAAATAAGGCCAAATGTAATAACCGTTTAAAATACAGGTAATAACTTTTTAATAAAGCAATTTAATCACGAAGAACAGACACTCAAACTTTGTAAGAACAGCTTAAGAGATTTAATATATCTTTTGAATCGTAAACGTCCCGTAAAAGTTGTAGCTTAAAACTTTATTTATGTTCATCGGAATAATGTTAGGATTACATTATAGAACACTTAAATAGATTTATATGTTATTTAAGCTTCACGCTGTATCTCGCATATAGCAGGGTAGGGAGAGGGAACCTAGTGTTAAAAGAAGCATTTCTCAATTTTTAAGATATTTGTATATTTCGTGGCTGAACTTAATGTCTCAATTTGTTTTGTCACTAAAGCGAGGAAATCAAAATAATTCATTACCAAGTAGGAGTCGAACTCATAACCATCGCGTTAACAGTCATCCGCTGTACCACAGCGTCATCTCGTCGGCCTCGAATATAATAAATCTTATATGTTTATAAAATTATGATTTATTTTTTTTACGTACAACACTTCCCTCTCTGCTAGCTGACTGGCGGAACTGAACACTGATTGAGATAAGGTTCAATTTATATTCTATAAAAGAACTTGACGAGATCACCTAAACACCACCACAACCAAACGCAGCAAAAGGACAAAGCGCAGCGTTAAGTTCCGCCAAAGAGATGACAGAACTCAATGCTGCGCTTTGTCCCGTTACCATAACGAGGAAATGTAAATATTAGTAGGAATCGAACACACATTAGCACGCTTATGCCACTGCCCCACGACGGCTTCGGCTAATAATATTTTAATTAAACATTATTTTTTACCCCAAATTGGGTTTCTCCGTAAATCTATCAAACTATCTTCATACATACACTTCACATACATACATACATACCTATATCAAGTCTATCCTATAAATTGCTACACACGTGGAGCATATTTACGTCGATTAGACCACTTAATCCCAACCTTGGGCACTAGGGAGCTAAATTGACTATAAAATATACAATACTCGCTCTAAAGCCTGTATTTACTCGAATATTATAATTTTTTTTGGAACTACTAAGGTTCAAAGGCTAAAAAAATAAGGTGGGAAGGGTATTATGTGATGGAAGTAGGTTCAATCCTTATTCACCAACAAAAAGGATTAGCTATCGATATTTTATATCACCAACATGATCAACATTATCATAAAAGCTTCGTCTAAGTCCCATTTGAGACTTAGACTTCTTCCAATCTCCTCCATCTCTTGCCGATTTTGATCTCTTGTCTTGCTAGTTGCGCAATGTCGTATTTCTATCTTATAGGCGGTCTTCCTAGTGATTTAAAAAATACTAGCATAATATCTCAGACCTAATTCATTTTAGCAAAGTTGAAATTTTGAGGAGTCTAATATGTAGATAAAAAGGTATAGTAGTTTGTAAGCTTATTAACTTGAAGGTTGAACCTTTCAGAGATAGCGCCAACTAAAGGTACATAAAATTCACGATCACGTTAAAGTAAACGCTCGTATTTAAATATGTCTTTTAGAATAATATAAAAAATGTGTATTTATTATTATCATATAGTATTTTATTAAGGTTATCTAAAATTGAGGCAAACTACGTTATACTAGCAAGCCTAAATTTTTAATATATGTACATTATTTTGAGAATACGGAGGGCTGCTTCACATGCGTTCTATTCCATTTATCAACGAACTGTATATTTTTTTCAGCATCACGCTGCATCTCACGTAGCAGGATAGGTGGAGGAACCTAGTGTACAGACACTCTGTTCCCATTAAGATCCTTTTGTTACCAATTTCCATTGAATAGACTATATAACATCACGTTAATTGTTTGATATAAACTACCGTACCTGTGGAAAG